>JASSUY010003417.1:2553-56927 GCA_032466535.1 Forpus xanthops | reverse complement strand
CCAACACCCCCAAGTCCTTCTCCTCAGGGCTGCTCTGAATCTCATCTCCGCCCAACCTGTAGCTGTGCCTGGGATTGTTCCGACCCAGGTGTAGGACCTTGCACTTGGCACAGTTAAACTTCATGATGTTGGCATCAGCCCATCTCACAAGCGTGCCAAGGTCCATCTGGACGGCATTCCTTCCTTCATCCTCATGGCCCTTCTCTGGACTTGTTCCAGCAGTTCCATGTCCCTTTTATGTTGAGGAAACCAGAACTGCACACAGTACACCAAGTGGGGTCTCACGAGAGCAGAGTAGAAGGGCAGGACCATCTCCTTCAACCTGCTGGTCTTGCAGTAAGCAGTATGCATCAGGGCAGGGGATCATGCCTAGTAAGAAGCCTGAGTATGATAGTGTGTTTCACTAACTCTTTTTCTCCCCTACCCTCTTGATCCATTTCTGTTTGACTCCAGCAGCAAAATAGCAGCATAAATGTGATACTATTTCCTCCTTCAGAGGAATATTTTTATTTAATGCAGGAGTATAGATAAAACATTAAAACAAAAAGCATAAGAATATTTTAATTGAATTTCAATTTGTGGCAGAGCAGAGCTCTGCAGATTGCTGCATCCACCTGGAAGATGAGTTTTCCATTCCAGATCAATGTTATTATCTTTTAAAATTTAATAAAAGAAAAGAAGAAAAGAAGAAAACCATGCATTTCCACAAGTATGGCAGCTGAAAAAGCCCAGTTTCCTGTGGATTTAGATGTAGCATAATCTTATATCTCAGAAGATAGGTATGCTGGAGGAAAGTAAGCTCCAAGTTTGCCCTGAAAACTTGGTCCTTTCATGCATACATTGTCCACAAATATGCAGTTTAATGTTAGGATGTGACATCAGCTGATAGAATCACTTGGATACACCAGGGATTGTAGATACAGTTATGCTTCACTGCTCTTGGAATCTAAAGCAGTGCACATTGCTACTGTATGCCCCTCATCACATCTGTCCACCCAGGATTTCCTGGAATCTTTTAACCTGTCATCCCTCAGCTGAGCTCTTTCCTGAGACTTCCTCCTCCCCAAGCAATTCATTTTCACAAAGCTTTGAGAGCTTAGTTACCCTTCAAGCTTCTACCTGTTTGTAAAATGTGGCTGAACTATTTGGAGTGGATACTTGCGGATGGGTAGGAAAGCTGAAGAAAAGGAGGAGGTCTGGGCACACATACACATGGAAAGTGCACCTAAAAAAAAACAAAATCCAAAATAAACAAAATCTTCCAACTAAGTTTCATACATAATACATTACATAAAGTCTGCAATATGTATGCCAGAGAGGTAAAACATACTTTACCATATATTATCAGATAGGATGCAGAAACAAACACATGCATTATTCATCATGGCAAACTGCAATGATTAACATGGCTCCAAATTCATATTGCTTTTTCTCATAGGTGTAAAGAGATTAGTTTGTTTAAATGCATGAAGTGCAGCTTCACAAAGTTTACTAAATAATTTTAACTGCATCTTCAACATTGGAAGAGTCAAAATTTCCCCTTGCAATGGCTCCTCACTAAACCCATAAAATTTGCTGACCAAAACCAATGGAGAGCACTATTTATATGCTCCTGAAAGACATAGTGGGTGATGAAATTCTAACACTTGTTTTCAGTCACAGGCACAGAATATGTTTTTTAAACTACTGGTCATTACTTTTTTGTTTCACCTATAATACATAATTATAATGTATGTTCTTATAGAGTACTGCAGACAAAAGAAACAAATGGATCAGGGCACAGACACTGAGGCTTTTAGATAGGGCATTATGACAATAAGCACCTTACAGTAAACACATAGATCTTTTAGTCTCCTTTCGACCTTATTAAGCGTCTTTGTCCGATATTACAATCATTAAATGCTCAAGATGCAGCCCTAATGAAGACCTTGCACTTTCAAGCCAGCTGTTCTATGCTGCTCTGCACATCTGTACAAGTTAAAACTTTTGTAGCAGTCTATCAGACCCTTCATCTTAACTTTTGATCTCTGTAGACTTCTTCAAAGATAAGCCAAAGTCTCTAGGTGGCCAACATGTTCCTGTGGCTGCAGGTAGCTGCTCAGAAATGTCGCTGTTCCAGTCCTTCATACAGATATTTCCAACCCTTAGACAGAGCATTTTTTATTATGTAGCCTTTTTTGAAATATGTAGAATTTTGTTACATCAGTCTGGGATCAGCTGATGTCTCTCCATACTGTGAATATCTAGCACCTTCAGTATACATTCTATTTCTGTTAACCAAGACAAGCACAAACAAGATATTCCTTGAAACTTCCAATTATGTATCCACAACCTTAATTCAAAAATGAAGGCCATTTTCTTTCTCTATATCAATTTTTTTTTTTCCATTAGATATTTATAGTATGCAAGGACACTGGTCTGCAATGCTGTTAAGATAACTTGAAGCTTCCAAATACTATTACAGGCACTTATTTCATATATCTTTTTCATTTCATAATCCAAGGAAAATGTGCAGTCTAATGCCACATAAACTGAATTCTAGGAGCCACTAAGACATAATACGCTTCAAATTGCTGTGAGATGTCTATTGGCTCCAGAGTTCTGCAGATTAGCTTGTGCTTTATTTCTGTTTTCACATACTCTGAAAATCCAGAGAGCACTGACATTAACACAGTTTGAATTTGAGCAGAGAAAGGTGAATCTCCCAATGAACTAAAAAAGAATGAGGGCAGCATGACTCCTTGTGAGCAGCTGCAACATGTGCATTTTGCTTTCAAATGGCTTTTTCTCTCTTCAGTATACTTTCTACAAGCTAGAAGTCATCAGGTCATAATCAAACCACAGAAATAATCATTATTATGGCTGAATCACCTATATGCAACACCAAAAGACACACCAGGACTTTTGCAGTGATAAGGTCTCCCCTGAGCCTCCTTTGCTCCAAGCTAAATTACTCCAATTCTCCCAGCCGCTCCTTGTGCTACAAGGCCCTTCACCAGCTTTGTGGCTACTCTCTGGACCTGCTCTAACACCTCAATGTTCATCTTGTAGTGAAGAGCCCAGAACTGAATACAAAATTTGAGGTGTAGTCTCAGCAGCATGGAGCGCAGGGGGACACACTATTTCTAGTACAAGACAGAATGCTATCAGCTAAGGCCACGTAGGCACACTGCTGGCTTATATTCAGTTGGCTGTCAACCAGCACCCACAGGTCCTTTTCTGCTGGGCAGCTTTCCAGTCACTCTTTCTCAAGGGTGGGATTGTGAACTCCTTTGACAGAATCCTGACAATTATCTGAAGGTTTAGATAGTGGAACAAGATTTTCTTTTGTTTCATTTCACTCTTGGTTTAGGAGTAGATTTGCTGTGGTCCTGCAAAAGAATCCTTGGCATGGACATAAAATAATCTTATGTGTACCTAGAGATGGTTTTTCCAAAAAATGGAAGTTAAAAAGAAATTGGATCAATATACCTGCAACTTCTCTGCCAGAAACTGAACGGCAAGAGCGAAGTTCAAATTTGAAAGATTCACTAATAAGGCATTCATTAAAAACCCTATCCATGTTGTAAAACATCCATGTTTTCCCTGCTGGAAAAACTCAAACTTTCTCATGCTCAAGATGCTAATCTAATATGAATTATCTGGCTTAACAAACCATATGATATTAAAAAGGTATAAGGACATCACCAAGACGATAAGCAAGCATTCATCATCTGAGCATAGAAAACTGATATATCTTGTACCAAAATATGCAGTTTTACAGTTCTGTTTCTTGGGGAGGCAACAGCTTAGGCCACATGACTCCTTTTCTTTCTTCCATAAATGGCTACCTTGCTCTTGAGTAGCAAACCTAAGCTGTCTCGCCTTGCCTGGTTCACCACTTCTTCCTCATCTGAAATAATAGCTTCCCCCAGGCATTGTTTGCTGCTGAATGCTCTAATTAATCTCTTCAGATTTGCTCATTTTAATGTTTTGCAAAGCTGCTTGTAACATTGAAGACTACCACAGCATCCTCACTCACCTGCAACCCATCAGCACGTCTTTTGTTTCTTAGCAGACAATAAGCCCTTAAAGTAGATTTTCACACTTCAATAGCTTAATTAAACACGCTCATGCAAACCCTTTAAACGGTTTTTCATTTTTCAAAGTGCTCTTTTTGTACTGCAGAGCTGGATGATATATAAGGTTAGTACAGCTGCTTCTTTCCATCAGGCACAGTTTCACTACTGTACACAGCTTCATCTCGTTTCTTCTCTCTGGCAGTAAAAGCATTTCTCATTTTGGTAGCTTATTTCTCCCCTGGAATACTGGTTTTAACTTAAAGCCTTAGTCACCAGTCTCTCGCACTAAATATGTGTACAAACATAAAAATATTCAGCAACTCATCTGAATATCACTTTAAAAAGCACTTTAGTCAGGTGCAATTTCCCCACCTGAGGATATTAATTATTCAGTAGCTGGTAGGTCAGCAAGTCCTCTAATCAGTGCATATCATTTCAGAAGATGTACCAACTGGTGCAATTTTTGCAACATATGCAATATGAAAGTATATAAATGAGATTATGAAAAAAAAAAGAGTAAGAGAGAAGACATTCAGCTTTTTGAAAAATACTGTGTAAAAAAAAAAAAAAACAACCAACCAATATAACAAATAAAAAAATCCCACCACATCATGAAAAAGGAGCAAAATAAAGACTGACATAGTAGAATTTTGGCATTAAGGAATTGTGTCTGTGGTAGGGACAGCTCTGAATGTGAGAAATACACAAGAGTGATAACTCTGAAGGGGAAGGAATTATTCTTAAGTGAAACATCTATGATAAGTAAGTTGTGGCTATATTGAAGTGTTTGCTGTTAACAAGGGCACAAGCCTGCCTGACACAGCTATGGCAAATAACAAACCAAATTTATGCCACAAGAAAAAAATCTCTAATCTCACAAAAATTACATCGGAGCTTGCAGAATCACAAGGCAGGGAGACAAGAAAACAGAGGCTTCACATGTCCTGTTGTGGTGTATTTAATTCCCCAGAGGAAATGAAGGGTGCAAGGGATGAGCCTTCAGCAGGTCCCAGAGCACTATGTAAGCCTCTCCCCGCACGGGGTTATCACACCATAGACTGCAAAGTGTCTTTCGCCCACACACGCCTGCAAGGAGGGCACAAGCCCAGCACAGATTTCCTTCCCTTCCACTTATAGCAGTCAGCCACTTCCCTAGGCGAAAAAAGGTAAAAATAGCACACAGGCAAAGCTGCATCTAAACACTGCCCTGTCTTTCCCACGACATGCTGTGGCATCCTTCACCAGGGAGCTGAAGCTATGTCTTGCTGAATTTACTGCCAGCAGGAGAAGGTTAAACCCCTGTGCATGCCAAGGCAAAGCTCCAGGCTCATGCATCTATGGGCAGCCCGGACCCACCACCCAGCATGTGCCCATGTCTGGAGGGGTGCCAGGAGCTTTGGCAGCACCTGCTGCCCAGCCAGGCCAGGTTCCCCTCCCCAGGGGCAGGGTGGCAACTGTCAGACAAAACATGATGATTGGGAAATTAACAGTTCACCTGCCAAAAGCAATAACTCAGCTGTGCTGCCCAGCATCTACCGCTTCTCTCCTCTGCCAATACTCTTAAGAGGAGCACAAACCAAAAGGGCCAGTGGCTTTGTTGGCATCACGCTGACAGAAATTTCTTATATGACTGAAGTTTTACACCCCCTTTGAAAATACAGGTAATCCTTTTAATAATTAGGGTGCTGGGGCAGCAGTTACTACAGTATGTGCAGATTTACTGTCTAAGCAAGTCACAATCTTTGATGAAGTTTTGCACCTTCAAAGTATTTTTACCTTTTATTGAGCACTTCCTTTTTTTGTTTTCTCAGATCTCTCTACTGCAGAAAGATGTTTTAAAAAGAAAACAAAACCTAATATTAAAACAATAGCTAGCCTTTGCTAGTAGCAACTCTTACTAGATATGGTGCTAAATAGATCATGAGCAATAGGATCTAGAGGGTACTAGAGCTTTTACATGTAAGCAACTAAAGAGAATGTATTCCCCTGTTTAAACATGAACCTTTGATTTGTTCTAGGGAATAGCAGAATAATTTTCTTTAAAATGAGCTCAGAGAATTAGGATTTTTTCTTGGCTCAAGGTAGAATGTTTAGCTCAAACACACTGAAGGAATTCATGAAGGCAGCAAAATATGTAATATACATATAGGTCAACAGTACTAAATCTAAGAAAGGAAAGAAGGAATGGAAGACATGCAGCGACAGCAGACAGAGTGTCTGGAGATACTGTATCACAGCATTGGTACCACCAGGAGACACAGAACCAGCACAGAATAGATTCGTGACACTTCAGGTTTCAGCCTGTCATCACTAGGCAAGGAGAAAGATCTTTTTCACTAAACACAATATATTAGAGTCACAAGATATAATATTCTTTGCAAGCACAGGGTATGAGCTTCTTCCCTTTAAATAAAACAAGATGAAAAATCTAGTGTCAAAACTGAGTTGCTAAATTAAGAAGCAAAATATCCTTTGGGATATTAGTTGCTGCCTATATAAGATACAAGCTTAAAATACAGCGTCCTAACCAGTGTCAGGTTGCAAAATCACCTGAAATAGCAAGACCATCTGTGAAAGTGTCATAGTTTTTGAAAATTAATAAAATAAAGTGAAATGAAATAAATTAAGGTGAGGAACATAAAGACTGCGAGTAAAATTTTGTGTTCTAGGTGACCACAGTAACTTATCTTTCTGGAAAGGCATGTTTTTCAAAGCTGGGAGAACCCATATGTCCATCAACTTAAAGAAGACTCAATAGTCCTCAAAATCAAGCCACCAATGCCATACCTCACACTCCAGTTCTTAATAATTCAAACCCTAAGTGTTAGACACTGAAGAGAACAAATAAAGCAATAAATTGAAAGTAATCTGTGCTATTAAATCTTTGTGAAGTACACTTATATGTGTGTTGCATAAGGTGTAATACCACCCAAAACTCACACTTTTATTCATATAATTGAAATAGATGTTGTACATACAGATTTGCTAGTTATTTCATTGTGAGAAATCCTGTTCTACCCATCTCGCTGCCACACAAGCTAATTGTTTACTTGTTGTCTGTTACCTTTGTTTCTTCTGTGCAGATTGGATTGCATCACTGAAAATGCCTAAAGTAGCCAAACAATTTAAAACTGCTTCAGAGGTAGCCTTTCTGTTCTAGGTAAAGGTAACCTACCGCTAACTTAAGGCAAGAAGGTTTTTTATTGATTTTAAAAGCCTTCAACTCTATAGATAGATTCAAAAAGGCTAACAAGTTTTCTATTACTGAATGTAAACCATAACTACTAGAAGGAGCTATCCTGAAGCTTTCTATAAACAGTAGCATTTCTGTTAGCTGATTAACTTCCAATATTAAAAAAAAAAAATCCTATCAAGCCTAAACCAAAAGAATCTGAGTATGGTAAACAGAACCAGCCCACTCAATGAGCTAAGATGACAACTTTTTGACTCTGTTCAGAGCCAGCCCTGAGTTACGAGAAGCTTTTATATAAGATCCGCATGGCTCCCAAAACTCTCAGAACTGTCCCTGCGCGAAACGAGCAAGAATAAGGGATGAGATGTAGTCCAGTGATTAACAACCCACATGTATGTGACCAAAGCTATTTGTAATGTGAATCAGGTATTTAAACTCCCATCATTGCTGATGGAGATCTAGTCAATACAGTCAGTAGAGGTGCCTGCCCACGTAGCTTTCTCATCTCTCATGACACTAAGAACTCTCTGATCTTCATTGACTACACTGATTTCATCTCCATTGACTACAGCAGGAGCAGAGATATGTGGTTCATTTATGTCTCTCTACCTCTGTACCTCCATTCATCTCCATTGACTACAGCAGGAGCAGAGATATGTGGTTCATTTATGTCTCTCTACCTCTGTACCTCCATGGAACACCCCAGTGTAGGCATTCGATTGGTAAGCAGAACCCAACCTAAAATGTACTTCCTTCAGCTATGAGATTTTGCTCCCATATTGTGACATTTTGCAGCTGGATAAAGATGAAGCACTGATAGAGTACTTGCAATCTACTCCTCAAATCTAATCTTCATGTGTTCCCTAACTAACTTTTCTTCCTCAGAGCTATCAGGCTGGTACTCTCCATGAACAATAACACACTGGCTTTTTAAGTAAGTCGTGACCCTTCCCTACACTGCCTGAAAATGTGAAGTGCTGTTGCATATGACAGAATAGGCACTTCTATATGCCTCATAGCAAGGTGTCTTTGAAATCATGTAGTCCTTAAAGTGGGATTTCTCCATTTTTAAATGAGAAAAACTAGCAGGAGAATTTAAAAGGCATTTAGTACCCAGCCTCATCACCATCTGGTCAGATCTGATTATTATACAATCAAGCAATCTCATGCTAGCTGCACCACAGGGGAATTTCTTAAAAGCCCTGCCGTTTACCATTTATAACTGTAGCAGGGAATAAGTGGAATATATTACTAGCATTTTGTGCCAAAACCAGAGGTGCTTGCCTTGGTTTAGAGACACTGATTATTCCACATCTAAACCAACAGATTTCTGCAGATTAAATAATTTACATAAAGAAAAACGGCAGATTTGCAAAGCGTCATTAAGGCGCCTGAACCAAACAGAACATTTACACCTGTACTACAAATTGATCACAAGAGCTCCCAATGCCAACCTATGTGAAAAACTGTTTCCTTTAAGAGAACAGATGTTTCATTATTAATGGGAGTTTCACACATAAAAATAAACATTTTTGGAAGACTGCCTGTTGAGCCCCATATATTCAGAATGAACATTAGAAGCTCTTAATTAAGCTCCATCCCGTCAACATCAAAACTGATTTCTTGTAGGAAGCAGGGGATAAGAAGACAAAAATAGGACAATATTTAATCATTAAGGTAAGAATACTGTTTCTTGTTGTTTTGGGAAAAAACAGCCATAGAGTGATATTTTCACACATGGATAAGTAAGAAAAAAAATATGTGTGAATATCATGAATCCTGAAAGAAAGAGTCATTGGCTGTAGTACAGACCAAAACCTAGAAGCAAAAATGCAGTGTTAGAGAACTGTGATCCCAAATTCACAATGTAATAATAAACAGATATTATCTGCCCCAAATAATAAGCAGATATTATCTGCCCCAGCTAATTATTTATACCTTCACATTAAATGAAGTATGGCTCATCTGGCATTTGTTGTCTTGTGATAATTGTTTTAATAGATTCTGAGCTCTATGTTTCCAAGTTTAAGCTTTTGAAACTACATTTTGCTGTCACTTGGATTCACAGAATCTCACACATATCAGTAATAGTTGTTCTTTTTATGCCCAGAGGGAATCACCTGGGCTAAAGACACTAATTTAACTTCTTGATCCCTCTCACTTCTAAAAACTTCTTAGCTAGAAACATTATTGTGATTTTTGATTATGGTTATGCAAATATCTTGCTTTTACCTGTCAAGTTCAGCATTTAACTGCTTCTCAAAAAGCCAAAACTATGTCAAACAGATAAAATCCTGATTATTCTCTTCAGTTTCACAGAATTATATTAAGCCCCAGGACGTGAGATAACTGCAAACAGCATAGTGAAAAACAATATATATTACTTTCTAACGGCTTACAGTTCACATGCTAAAATATCAAAAGCATCTAAACACAGAAACCTAAGTCAGAATCCTAAGAAAGTTGCCAAGCATTTCTGGTTTTTTTTTTTGTCTGGTTTTGTTGGGTTTTTTTGGTTGTTTTTTTTTTTTTTTTCCATTTCTACTAGTTCTGTGTTTCATTGTAATGAAATGCCCAAAAGCTTCGCATGGTCAGGCACACGTCCAGTCCTACAGCCATGTATGAATGGCATTAGTTAACTTAGGGGCATAGACTTCTACCATGGGAGCTGAATTCTGGAAGACTAAGAGCTGCAGAGCAGGTGGACTCTATAGGCATTCATAGACTCCATCTGCACAGGCAGAAGAAATTACGTGACTAGGAATGGTCATGACACCATTCACATTTTTACAGTTTAATATCAATACATGGATAGCTTGGTATTTATTTCTTTTCTTTTTATTTTTTCCTCTCATACCAGAGGTCTACATGCCAGTTTTGAAAAGTCTAATTCCCGTTAATGGCACTCTCTGATTCTGGTATGCTTTCAGGGCCATAGGCATCTGAAAAAGTAAGCAATACTAATACTATCTCATTTCTTCCTGTGTTTTGCAATCTCAAACTAAAAAAATCTCACATGCCAAAATACTTGGAAGGCCTAGCATTGCATCATTAATACCTCAACTCATCCAAGTCTTACTTGTTTCCTCTTTTTTTCTTTGAAGACAACAGCAATGTTCTTTCCTGTAAGAACAAAAACAAGATGGTTCTGTAGCATAAGAGCCTAGGAATACCTATTTCAGTATCTTCTCTCTCACAATGTGCCATATATCAGAGGCCAAGTATAAGAGACACACAGTGCACCACTGTGCTGCTCCACCCTCTTCCAGTGCTCTGTGATTGAAGGAATCACAACAGGAATTTTTGTATTTAATAGCATCTGGTAAATTACATTTTGCATGAGTTGGTCTCTGCCTCTTATCCTGCCTGAGCTTTCCTCATCCACATATAGGAAAAAAAGGATTAATGAGAAGCCCTTTCCTTTTGTTTTTCCATATCTACTTGCTAATTTCATCAGATATCTCTTTGACAGTGGCATTACAAAGAGTGAATAGCTTTCCCTTAATCAGTTTTTCATGTAACTCAGTTACAGCACAAAGTCAACAGGTTGTAATGTAGTTGTAGGGCTAGATCTAAGGTCTTCTCAGAATGAAAGAGTAAAATGAAGTGGGAAGCTGCATTTGCAGCCCCAACCAAAAAAATCAGGTAAAACCTGTATAGGAAAAGACCAGGAAGATTATGTGCATCAGGAAAACTGGACTCTGAGTGGGGATGAGAAACTGTTCAGCTCTCCTGGATATATTTGTACAACTTTTTGAAAAGATATACCAGCAAAGGCACCTAAACTGTTGTCCTTGTTCAGAAAAAACTGCCAATACTGAATGCTAATATCAAAACTAACAGATTACCAGTAAAAAATTCAGAGCAATCAATACACTTTATCTCATGACAACTGTGAAAGACAAGCAAACAGCAAAGCTTATCTTATGTCTTAGCATGTGAATGTTCTCAGACAACATTCTTATCTGAAAACAATTTGAAATAGTTTTTATACCAGCCTCTCAGCCTGCACATGATGTAGGGTCTGACAAATTATATGGTAGTGCCATATTCTTGCTAAAGCATTTCTGCACAGGTTAAATAATTTCTCAGTGCATACCTTCAGAAAATGGTGGAATGCCTGAAGTATAAACTAATATTTCACTATTTTCTCTTCATTTAAAAGAGATCTTCATACAAAAAATCCTGAAAACTAATAAGACATTTTTGACTAACTTGAAACCATCCTAAAAATACCTTCATGGCTTTATATGATTCAGATACTAATGGTCAGTGATAAGCATGCAATTATTACTTTATTTTTTTTAATTTAAATACTTCAGACTACTGTCCAGTTGCATAAACTGGAAAAATCATTACAAGAATTTCTCTTTGTTGTGGTTTGTAATTTTTAGCGTATGCATTCTCAAGGCAGAGCTTTTGCCTCTTTGCATGCACCTAAATATTTATGATACCAGAAACATGTACTGAAAAAATATCACTACCAGTGGCATACATGCTAAATATTAACAAGGTCATCCACTTTTTAATCTTCATTCTCTTCATTGTGGAGCTGACACATCTCTCCTCTTCATAGTCTCTGAGAAGAACATCCAGACGTCCTTCTGAGAGGACATCAACATCCAGAAAGAGTTTGAGGTTCAGGAAGACCACTTTTCAGAGTGGTATTAGTCAGCTCAGGAACTTGAGATGTAGTGGAGTTTGAATAGAAGCACTCATATTCAGAGGAGGTAAAACACAAAGTTACCTCGTATGGCAGAGCAAGAAATGATTTTATATTGTTTGTGTTTTTCAGTTTATCAGCTATACAGCAGTTTCAGGCACTGGAATTTTCTGTAACTGCAATGTAGTGCAGCGATCTACCTGGCGTACACCATATTTCCATTCCTTTTCATCCCTTTTAAATCAGGCCTTTTCTGCTATTCCTTTTGACTTTACATAAGAAAGCTGAATGCTGAGCATGAAGTGAAAAAATCTTGAACTATTATATTGAATACTGTACACGTTGGCGAGGCAAGGGAGAGGAGGATGGTGCAGCCAAAAGCAGAAAGAAAAAGGACACGATCTCCCATCAGGAAATGGAAGTTTGTTACCTCAGTTCCACCTGCAGTCATTCCCTAGAGAAAAGATCCAGGGCTCTACCAAGGGCTTCAGGCTGGGCGCTTCCATATGAAGAGGACAGCCAGTCAGAGATTGTCAAATACAGAACTTGTGGAGAAGATGAACCTATATTTCAGCCAAGGAGATTTGCTTCACTCATTCTTCTGACTACTCCCTACATGGGCGTTGTGAATGGGAGACAACCAAATGAGAGATGGGTGGGACAGACCAAAGTACTCTGTGTTTTTCAGTCTCAGACAAACCCTGTTCCCAGACCTCAGCCTGTACCAGCACGGTTTCAGGACAGAGATAGCCAGCAGAGAGAGAGCAACAGGTTAGAGTATACTTACATAAGATGGATGTGTTCAAAGCCAGAATGCCATATGAGACATGCCCAAGGGTACTAAAACAGATTCATGATGTGACTGCAAACTGTATTTTTATTGTTCATTAAAATTCATTACAATTCCTGGAAGTTAACTGAAGTTAACTGAGCATTATTAAAGTCCTATATTTTTCCCCATAAAAACAATATAAGTATTTGCCGAAAACTGATCATACTTTCAATACAGATATTCACATAAACTAAAAACTGCTGCCATCTTTTAAATTCTCCATAATTCCCACATTACCTTAATCAATGAATCAGTACTCATTAACAAAAAAAAATTTCTAAGAGCTCTAAGATGTAAAAAAGACTTTCTTAATTAGTCAACATTTCTAAAATGCATACTTAGATATGTCAGAAATATTTCTTTTAAAGTTTTTTTATCCATTTACTAGAGAACAGATACTGTGTTGTTATTGGGTTTACTTTGTTTTACTTTTGAGCTACTTTACAGAAACATCTGTCCTGCAGATTTTCAGCTCACTGCAATTACTCTACTCACATGCAACTGAAAGAAGAAAAGGATTTTTTTGCAGTCACCTCTGCTTACTGAATTTTGACAATTTGCAGTTTTTACTGTTAGTCTAACTTAGTCTCAGTGTTCTGATTTTTACAAAATAATGGTGCCAGAATGTGAATCCTGAAGATTCTCTGTCATGGGTATATATATATATATATTCTGCATGAATAGACTTCTTGTAATATCATTTATTATTTTCACAAGTTTCAACATTCATATCCAGATTCAACTCCAGACTTCCTCTACTTCCAGAGTGAGCTGGGTCTTTTCCTTTTGTGCTTCTCACATCTATTTGTACATGTAGGTACTGGCAGACTCTCTAGAAAAGGTTTTCTCAACCCACTAAACAGTTCAGGAGTTTTCCACCACTGAACATCAAAGCAAATACAAACACCCTGCAACACATATCATCAGAGATAAGCATGGCTTACCAAACTGGGAGATCTATCTTAGGATCTGTTTAATTTATACCAAGAGTTTTCACTCTAAACTGATCCTACCCAGCAAGTATAGTTTGGTGAGTGTCTGGACCAGCACACTTACAAATTATATGGAAAGATTGACATTTGCTGCAGAAAGAGCTGTTTTCTTATTTCCCAAACAAATAATATGAGAACTAGACTTACATGAATTTAAAAGAATTTAGAATTTCTATGCTTGCCATTGTGGTATCTTAATCATTTTAACATCCTTAGAAATGCAATAACAGTTTGCAAGACAACTCCTAAGACAAACATCTTTTTAGGTTGAACATAAAATCCATACTGATGTTCCACTGTTACTTTGCAGCATTTACAAGAACTGAACACAGATTATATTAACTTTAGTGCATCTGAAAAACACAAACTAGTCCCAAATTTCCCCTTTTTACAAAATTGAAAAAGCGATCTCTTTGAGGGCTTCTATAGCTCAAGCTCCATTGAGGCACTTAATTACTAGAGGAAGGCTTTTCTTGTTATACTTTGTTCCCTTATCACTTTTTTAGCAAATACTCATATCTAAAACCCATTTCTAAACTGCCAGTTGCTACTGATTTGTTGAAAGGCATGGAGATTCTGCAGGTTTTCCTATGAATAAGCACACACAAGAAGCGATTACATTAACTTCCTGGTTTGTAAGTGATTTGAAAAGCTGCATAAATTGCATTTAAGATCACAGACATGTAATTGCCTTCAACAGACTACTACAGAGAAATGTTTTCTGATTTTATATGGAGTAGAGTGTTGGAGACTGGTGTATGTGGTATCCTTGTACCGTTGTACCATCCTTCAAGAGGCATCCACACTTCTTTACAGGCGGTCATTGCTTAAGGTAGCATGGATTTCAAAGCAACATTTGTAAAGCCAGATAGTGTGTCATTTTTAAGATGTTGAAGCAGACACCACAATGATGGAAGTGTACTAAAAAAAAAATCGTTATTGTAGACATGGGCAGAAATGGTTATAAAATTACCCAGGGCATGCCATTGGTTACTCCATAAGTTGGAACAGAGCTGAGAGTAAAAGAACAGACCCAGCATTATGTCCTAGCAGAGAAAAAGAGGAAAAAGTAGATGTATTTTTGTTTTCCAAGGTAGCTTTAAGAATTACAAAGCATTTCATACAAGAAATCTACTCAGCAGAATAGACAGACTCAGTTCGATACATCCTATTTTGAGGATTTCATCTTTGCACAACTTCTCTGACATTATCACAGAAGTCACAGATGTATTTCAGCACAGGCCAAGCACAAGATACAGCTCTTCCACTACTAAAACACACACCTACCATCAGAGAATGAAACAGTAACATAGCAAGATTAATTTTAGCCCATAGTTTACATTTATGATTCAAACTTAATAATCTTTTTCACTTTGGTTTTCCTCAATGCTAATATCAGCTACAAAAAAACTTCATGCAACCATGCCTGACCCCTAGTGCCCTTTCACAATTCAACACCACCACCCAGTAGAGGATATAGAAATGGTGTAAGTAGACAATGGAAACTCCTATGTCCTTTTTGCAAGTTCACAATGACCTACAGATCAAGAACTTCCTGAGTCAGAAGTGACACTTTGTATGAAATAATATTCCTGGACTGACAGTCTCGTGATTTTATTTTCTTCTTAGAGTTCTGAAAGCTTCTGTCGTCTACTCTTCAGTATAGCAAACCACCTCCTGGATGACCTATGCATGGTATGAGAAGTTACCATCTTCTGTCTGTTTTGAAGCTGAGACCTCTTCATTCCCATCAGTAACTTCTAATTCTTTTACAAGAAGAAAGGACAATGAATCCTCTTATCTGTCTTCTCTCTTCTGTCATGTTTCTATCAGTCCTACTTGAGGCAGGTCTAGTGAGTCATTTTCTCACTTGAAATCTGTTTCATACCATTGAGCAGCTTTCTTGCCTCCTCAGTAATTTTTCTTGTTCTCCTATACACTTCTTCTGTTAGATGAACTCTTACTACACACAGGATTTGCAGTTTGGAATACAGATTGGGCCACTACTATCACATTTCCTTTTTCTTTCTTTCAGTTCCTTTTGTAACAATTCCTGACCCTTTGTTTACTTCATCTGCTAGCAAACAGTGAGCTGGAGTCTTTGCAGATAGTCTTGACCTCCAAGATCTCTTTCCAAAGTAATGACGGCTAGTTCACAGATCATCACTGTGCCTGTAAAATGAGGATTGTTTGTCTCATATACAACACCTTATATCTATCAGCATTGACTTTCTAGTGTTATTTCATTATGTGCTCATCCAGTGTTGGGAAATTTTTTCCCAGCTCTTTGCTGTCAGCCTTTTTGTTTTTCATCAGCAAATTTTACTTTATCTGTTTGCCATACTGTGTTTAATTAATATTTTAGGGCACTTTGTTTTTACAGGTCACCCAAAACCACATTTGTATTATCAATTGTAAATTGACACACTGACACATTGTCATCCTCAGTAGGCATTTGCAACTAGATTATCCAGGTCTATACTGTGAAATAGTTACCATCAGCTTGTTAGCTTCTAAGCTTACTGTTAGATTAGAGGGCAAATTGTGGAAGAGTTCAGAAGGGACCACGGAGAGGTCCAAATATCATGAGGAAAGATGCAATGGCTAAGGAAGTCTGAGGCAAACATACTAATCTTCCAGTATATAACAGGCAGCTGTTCAGAGGATCAGAACACCCTCTTCCATATACATACTCCAACAGGAGAGGTAAAAATGGGTGTGAACTATGACAGAGAAGATTTGGATTACAAACAAGAAAATACTTTCTATAGGCAGAGATCACTGAAAGAGATCACCAAGGAAGGTTATGGTTTGTCCTCTGGCCAAGGTTTCCCACAGCAGGTGTAACAAATCCCTGTCAGGAATGCCTCAGAGCAGGCAGATTATGCTATGTATCACCTACAGAACTGGAATGTTACTTGGCTAGAATTTGAATGTGGCCATTTAAAATATAGAATTTTGCTTGGTCAAGCTTTAGCTTTGAGTTACTTAGGAGTAATTCCAGCTTGAAATACAGACGTGATTCAGGAAAGAGTATAAAAATGCTGTATTAAGTGTGATAACCAGCACCCAAACACAAGCACTCATGCCTACTCACCATATTGAGCTATATGTTTTTGAATAATGGAAGGAGACTGTGTTAAAAGATAAACTTTCATGGTATGTGTGCACCTGCTCATTCATTAAAAACAAGCAAACAAGCAAGCAAGCAACCAAACAAACTCAAAACTGATTTGAGAACTACAGTTGTCTCACCAGAACTCACTGGCCATCTGGTGTCTTTAATGAATTTGCCAGTAAAAACAAATTGCATCATTATTTGGACTCCCTTATATGTATATTGCTTAGCCACTAATAAGCTGAGATCTTCTCAATGTCTTGTGATTATCAATTTTGAATACATTCATTAATCCATTTCACATACCGTTTACTAAGCTTCTTGCTTAGTAATACATTTTTAATGATGTATTTTTTTCCACATTTGATCTTTTTTCCCCCTTCTGTTCTCACATTGTTTCTCTAATTGCTGCCGATTCAGTGACTTTATTTTTAGATTGGAAGGAAGAGCAAACAAGTATTTTCAGGATAACTTTGGATCATTAAAAAAAAATATGACCAAATGTGCATAGTCACCCCTGAGGCTCTTTATAAAAAAGAATAAGGAAATACAAATGTTTTTTAGGCATGTTTTGAATTCTTGGACGTCCTAGAAAGTAGGTTAATATGCTAACATTAAATCTGCTAATCTGGGGGGACTTAGAGTGCTGTCATTTATCTGCTCCATGCTGAAATGTTCTTGCACTTTAGAAAAAGGATTATTATTAAAATATTTATGAGAGGTTCCACTTTTCACTTTTCCACAAGTTGTTTTTAATCTTCATTTTCAATATACATTGGAATTGTGAGTAATCTGTGACTTAAGGTGAGTTATGAAGCACTGTGCCCTACTTTTTACTGGGTTTGCCAAATAAGATTGAGAAAATTAAAAAAAAAAAAAAAGAAAAATCAATAAAAAACAACTGGTTTTAATTTCAAGATAAGCAGAATATCATCTGTCTGGGAACTATCATTGTTCACTGGCATTGTGTGGGAATTAGCTTTGTCCACACTCAACTGAATAATATTTCTTGAGAACTAGAAACAAACTATTCCTTTAGCAACAGCAACAGGCAGCAGCGCACTGATCACAAGGAATGCAGACACAAGCTTCTAACAAAGAGAGTTCTTCCCTTCAGTGCTTTAGGCACTTGAATTATATAACTGACACATAAATTTGTAGCCTATAAAATTATAATGCACAGAATTCCATTCTGCTTCAGTTCTCTAGCTTCTGCTTTTTTGTTCACAATCACTGAAGTTACAGGGAGACATGCCGCTCACTTCAACCAGTGTAATTGGCCAGCAACTTAGTCAAGTACATCAACAAATAACAGGAGGCAGAACTGTCCGAGAAAACAAAAAGCATAGTTAAAGAAAAGAATCCAGCCCGTCCTGTACCTCGAAGGTTAAAAGTGTTGCTTTTTTTAACTCATGAACCGAGAGCTACAGAAAACTTCAGTAAATACCAATTCAGATTTTTCATAAATAGATGTAGTAGGACTGGCAGTAAAATTGGTTGCAAGTAGCTAGCCGAGATAAAATTGCAACACTATTGTGTTATAATGCTAGGGAACATACTGTATTCTCTTATACCAATAAGGAAGTTTCCATTGACTGAAATGGTAGTTTCAGGCTTTATCTTCATGCATAACTCTAATGGCAGAAGAAGCAGTATGTATACAGAAAAGAACAAACCTATTACTTTACTTGGCAGGACATTAAATAAGTACCCTCTTTTTAGTAAGATATTATGCCATGCAGAGCTGTATTGAATTTCAGTCTGGTTTATACTTTTATGGGATTCTGCACCACATATATATAGCTTTCAGAGCATTGCAGTTAGCACAGAAGATGCTGTTTGTGTGAAAATTGCTGTTAAACCAAATACATGAGCAACTGATCTTTAGCTGCATATGAAGACTGCCAACAGGTATTTTTAAAATTGTTTACATAAACAGTGAGAATGTTTCTACCCCTAATGGCTCCTAGCTATTGTTCATGCATTCTTAACGATAGCAAAGATGTATGAGCTGTAAGACTTATCTCTGCTAAACTGCTCTCTACTCTCAGTAATACTCATTCTTGTACCTACCTTCATTCATGTTACATTTGGTTTATAATCTGTTAAAGGAAAAATGAAAACAATCAAACTATGAATCAGTGAAAAAACATAGTTACTTCTTTACTTACTAGTCATTAAATCTAAGCACATTATGTGCAAGAGAAACAAACATTGCCAAAACCTTATATAGGAATACTGTTAGGAAAAAAAAACAGTTTGATGTTTTGATACTGCTATTTAGTGATTGGGGTTAATCTATGCAAAACCTGTACTCACAGCACAAATAATAAAATCTGAAAGTATTTAGGCTGTCTGTATGCTGAGATAACTGTCTATCAAATGACCAGAATTGTCTCATTGTTTTCTTGTAGTCTCTGTCCTCTATTCACCTGTTTTCCTTATACTTGGGACATGTCAGGGTTAAGTAAACTTAAATCTGCTTCTCTGAAAATTTAAGCTAGAAATTTTTGTCATAACTGTATAGTGCTGAACCTGAGCTAATAAGGTCTGCTGCACCAGGCCTCTTTATCACAAAACAAGCTCCTTTGGAGAGAGGACATCTCTTCCAAATTCATACAGCAGCTAACACAGCAAGGGCCCTGGGTCTAGGAGAAGAGCTCCCGGGTGCTATAAATTTGAAAAGAACAGCCAAAACAAGGAACATCATGAAGTGCCATCACCATTTCATTTCCCAGAGGTTTAGCTAATTTGAGAAACTCCATCTCACAGTGCGCTTTGCATAATTGACTTTCTCATGAGCTGCTTCTTCCACCACTGGTCCAATCCCTGACTAACTTGTTAATTAATGTTCCTTTCTGCTGACAACTAGGACAGGCTTAGCAAATTCCTTGCTGTCTATAGACAGTAGTTTCAAAACTACTGATCATTACGATTCCTGATAGTAGAGAAAAATCTGTATGCAGCCTTTGAATTTTAAGCAAGGAGATATATTTGAAAGGCACAGGTATTAAAAACTTTTTACTGTATTTGTATCAATAAGTTGATTTTTGATTGAAAATCAAAATTCTTGATAGAGAATTCAAATTCCTAAGAAAAAACAAACAAAAAACACCACCAAACAAACCAAAAAATCTCAGGGGAAAATGTCGATTTTTTTTCATAATATGAAGTCTTCTTTTTACAACATTCACATCAAATCTTTCTGAGCAATTTCACTTGCAGATAATTAATATGTTTATCATGCTGTGCTTTTCTTCAGTTGAAGTAATCTTCATCAAATTCTGAATTCTCAAAAGATTTTCATGGAAATCGTTTGCTTCTAAGGTAGACCAATCTTTATACATGTAGTATTTTAAAATGCAAAATATTTCCATTCGTATGTGAAGAGGAAGAAAGCAAGTAGTAAAATTTTGTAAAAGCTGTGGTAAGGGATTTCTGAGTCAGTTGGATTTCATTTACAATGTGAGTGATCTTTATAATTCAAATGATTCTTCCTTAAACTCTTTGAATGTAATTTTGTTACTTCTCTGCTTTTCATGCATTACTTCGTTGCTTTTTAGAGAAGAAGAATCGATCTTAAAAAATGTATTGCAGGGCTAATAAAAATCTAATTCCATAAAAATTGATTAAAAATTTGGGGAATATTCCAACTTGAAGGTAATAGATTTGGAGGATGAATCTTCACTTGAATGGAAAATGCCACTGAAATCAGGGCCTTATCACTGCCAGAAGCCTTCAATACCCACAGCTCCAGCTGAAGTCAGTGTTATACATGACTGTTCAATATCTCCAAGACTCAGGACCATAACCAGATCCTTCTTTATCCAGCTCTGCAGTATCACTTGGAAAAATTTTGCTAATCTTACAAAGAAACCTAATCAAGGGGAAGCTAGTCACACTTTGTCAGGAACTGATGTTGCAGATGAAATGAACCACAGATAGGCTGAGTTTACTGCATCCTGATTTGAATAATATATTTCACATCCATTCTTCAGAGGATTTTAACCTATTCTGTTATTCAGTTAGTGCTGTGATACTGTTAAGAATGTTTATATCATCCAAGACCTGTCATACAGACTGTTACCTTATCTGCAGATGGTGACTGGCACTATGAAAGACCAACTTCTCATAGCAAAGGAGAGATTTTTAAACTCCATATTGCTAAAAGGTATCATCTCAAAACCTATCTCACAAGGTTTTTTACTTCTAGAACTTCCTCTTTATATTTAAACTCATGATCTTGACTACTCTTTGTATCTGTTTATTTTTTAAATCACTTAAATTACTTTTTAAAGGAAAATCAGGGTACTGGAGATGTTATAGCAGTTCTGGGAGCGAGCAGACTATCTCCAATGGCAAACAGGAATGTGGGCATCAGAGCTACCCACAATTGCTCCCCTTGCTTCCTTCCTCAGGACTTCAGTCCCTCAGGCCAGAGCTCCAGGCCCCCAACTACGCATAGCTCCCAGCTACAGGAAAGACCTTTCAGTATTCCCAATGGCCTTGATTTCTCCCCACCCATGATCCAAATCTCCACTTGCCCACAACCATACCCTAAGGTGCTGGCTGCTTTGGCTTCCCATCTCAGGGCTCAAGAGATGCTCAGGGATCCACCCAGGATCATCAACGGAGCTTTGGAGCAAAACTCTCACTGTGCTTCTCCCAGTTACTAAAGCCTTAGAAATCTACTTACTGACCATCATGTACATTCTGCTCCAGAAAATTCCCTCCCTTCATCCTCTTTTGCAAGCATGTGTTCTTTCATACAACAAAAGTCTACCCAAGGGGCACTCTGAAAGCAGAAAAATGATGTGTACTTGGGAAAAGCCAGAGGTAAGACTCCTTATTCTTGTTGAACTTACAGGAATACCTTTGTAAGTCCCATAGCCTAATTTCATCAAGTCTGTAAACATATTTCCTTTGCAAGTTTTGCCATATTTCAGGAAAATATCACTTTGTTCCTTTTTCATGAGGTAATGAGAGCAGAATTTCTCAATCTGTCATCTCTAAACTGTTATTTTGTTTTCTCTCCTTGCCCCTTGCACAGATCTTCCTACAATAGACATCATTCATTCTTTCAGCATTGCTATTAGAGAGATTTTCAAATAACTAATCATTCTATGACCTTTTTCTGATTAACTTTTAATTCATCAATATCCTTCCCAAGATAGGCTGGCAGGCCCCAGTGCAGTCGTTTTTGTGGCAATAGTAGTATATATTCATTTTCATTCTTTATTCACCTTACTTTCTTTTTTGCTTCTGTCACCAAAGGCATTGTCACCAATCCTCATTAGATTGTCCACAGAGTTGTGCAGATACCTCTCCAAGTTCACAAGAACAGTGGTCAGGTACAGTGAGAAGGAGTTTAAGGTGTCTGACTATGATTTTAAAGTGCTACTCTGCAGCTGTGCCAAAGACAGCATGGAAGTGTCCATTAAAAGGAAAAGGTCAGCATGGGCTGGGCTGATCAGATCCAGATGGTCTCTGGCTCCTTGCTGCGAGCCACTATGCTGTTGTCCTCTTTCTCTTAAGTGCATATTACTTATCATTCCTTGTCCTTACATTCACCTTACTACATGGTTTATAACTCTGAACTATTTTAAATAACTGCAGATTTGACTAATGACCAAATCTCTTTCCCTTTTTATATATTCTTTACATACAGAACTTAAATAAGCAGAGAACTTTGAGGCATCCAGCTGCTAACCTTTTGTCATTATAGAAGCAGACAGAAGGTGAGAGGCTAATATGAAAAAGAGTATAAGATCACTCTGAAGTGTCTAACCATGCATGGTTTTAGCTATTCTGATGGTAACACTTTGGTGACTACTGTATTCTCTGCCTCTGAAAGATTATCTTTAACAGGAGATGGCATGGAATCAAATAAAAACAGACAGTGGCTGATCAGGATGACCTAATTTAGCTGGGGGTTTTCCACTGGTTTTTAATGGGATCTGATTACTTTCAGTCTCAATTAGTATTTTATCTCCAGAAAGCACCCATCCTAAACCCATGATATCACAAACTGTACCCAGTCTTGACAACTATGGATGTCCTTTATTAAAAAGCAAATATTCAAATGAAGAACGAGGTTATCAGAAGGAGATTTTTTAGGTCATGGTCTGTAGGATTAGCCCTGAATAACATCCTTGACTAAGATTGATAATATTCGGTTTGGAGTGAGGAGAGAGAATGCCACACTGCCCTCACAAAAGAAAGAGATGGTACTGAAAAAGACACTTATAAATTATTCATCAGCACCACCACTGAAAGAAAACCAATAACAGGGTCTATAAGGATGGAGGAAAAAACAGCCACCACCAAGGGAGAGAGAGTGTGCCATTTTCTTATCAGGAATGAAGAAAAAAAAAAAAACAATAAGCAAGCAGATAATAGGGTTTAAATGCATCAGCTGATGCATGAGAACACAAAAAACATCACCAGCTGTTTAGGCTATAGAAATTTATTGTTGCCAAGGGAAAGGTGAATGCTCTCTGTCCTGTTCTTTCTCCCAGAGAAGCATGCAAGGAAAAATTCCCATGAAAAGATAAGAGCCATGGTGGTGTCTTTTTTCTGTTATATTTAAAGTTTATTTGGAGTACCTCAGATATAGACACTATTTAGTACAATAAAATGGGTCATGATGGACAGCGATTGAAAGCCTGTTTTTCCTTGAAAAGTAGCTGTTTGTGTAATATAATGGCTAATGGGTTAAACTCCCAAGAGCAATCATGCTGGCCTAGAGGTGCATGGATATCCAGTCCAATTTATGGGGGAGTATGAAGTCAGTCAATACTGACTTTATATTCACCTAGAGGAATGCATAGAAAAAAAATAAAACCAGATACCCCTCCTCCAGCTCCTAACTCCAAACTCAGACTGCGCAATTGTCTATGAAACAAGGTGTGAACAAGCACCTTGTCTGTTCCAAACTTCTGACAATAGGAACAGATAACTAAAAATAGATTTCCTTTGCACCTTCCTCACATGTTCATTACACTTCTACCCTTCAGAAGCCAGTTCTTACAGATGTTTAATGTCACTATATTCTGGCTGATTCTTAGGAGTAATTAAAACCTAGTTCTCCCTTAACTCTGAGCTTCTTGAAGCGGGAGGTGTCTTTGACCATAGATGAGTAAGAAATTGAAGATGGAAAATTGTGCCCATTAAAGAGGTGTGGGATATTGACTTGTATTCTCTTGGGTTCCAACTCTATTAGTCCCGCTTAAATTGTGCTATTGGGGTTATTATTTAAGGATTAACAGATAAAAAGAGGTATTAAACCAAATATAAACAAGAAACAAACTTCTAATTTCTTCCCTTTTCAAAACCCTTCTTATTTTTTAAAAGAATCAAATTTCATGAGAATAAAATGGTTCACTGAAATTAATATACAGCATTTTGTTTTGCCTTGCATGTACGAATTGCTTTCACTTACAGTTTAATTTGTTAGGAAAGGAGTCCTGATAGAGCCTTAC
Organism: Forpus xanthops; assembly: GCA_032466535.1. Lineage (NCBI taxonomy): Eukaryota > Metazoa > Chordata > Aves > Psittaciformes > Psittacidae > Forpus > Forpus xanthops. The sequence goes on along the minus strand of JASSUY010003417.1, from coordinate 32,587 downwards.
TAGAGGAAAAACTGCTCGTGCACTCACTCATTGCATTGTTATATACCGATGTGAACACAAAATATCTCAAGAATGCTTTAGGGGGATACAAGCTTCATTAGAAAGATAATCCACTGCAATATGATAAAACATAAGGTGGCTATTCACTCTACCATGGCACAGATGAGGACTTTATTTTAAACCCATAGCAGATTGAATTTTTGCATGATGTTTTCTTTAAACTGCCTTGCTTAATCTAAAAATACATTAAAATACTCATCTGCCAGCTGTGCTGATTTCAGCTGTAGCAAACTGATGATTAATATCCTCCTGACACGGCTTTCAACCCATGGAATAAAAAAAAGAGTGTCACAGGATTACAGAAGAAAAAATATAAAGTTCATTATGTCATGTTTTGGGTTTTATCTTACCTTTGAATTATTTTCATAAGTAATAGGTCTGCTACGATGAAGCAGATTTGCAAGTATCTCTTTTGCAGAAATGTAAAAAGCCATGTTTACCAGGTTGTTTTTGTTTAAAGCCACTAACATTTCAGCCTCACTAATGTATAGAAATGCTTTCTACAGCCACCTAAAATGTCTGTATTTGGTGTAGTCTTGTGATGATCTGCAATGCACTGAAGGTCGAATCCAGCCCACTGACTTGGGAAGGTGACAAGTGTTTTCAACTATGTCAGTCCTTCATTCCCAGCCTCCAAGGTCATCTCAAGAGCTCCCCATACCCGCTGAAGGACTAGACTGCCTACACTTTATGTTTAAAGATACATTTTAACCTGACATGCTGTGACAAGTGCAAAGTATTCGATCAATCCGCTAGGATTCTTTCTTTTCCTCTGATATAGATGACAGAGGCATCGAAACCATTGAACTAAGTGCAAGCAAAAAAAATGTTTTTTTCCGTATACTTTTTAAGCTATACTGCATACAATTTTTGAGCCTAGGTACAAAACATAAATCTCATGTTTATAGGATACCAAAATCCCTTAGCCCACTTAAGCTACATCTATGTTAGCCACAACAGAAGCGGCTCAGTAAAGTGAAATATCTGGTGAGGACCTGATATTCTCCCTGCTCATATTGCATACTTTTTCTACATCAGACTAGCCGTGTTCTCTTCACACAGACTGACTGACTGCCAGCTTGCCTAGAGTGCACCTTCCAGTTAAGTTCCACACAAAGGGAGTCCAGTTCATATGCTTCACATGAACTGCTTCACAGTTCAAACCAAAGCACAGTATGGGAGTACAACTGAGAGGTTCACTGAAGTCAGTGGATGATCTACAGATACCCTGTAAGTCTTGATCCATCTCTCAAAGCTAGAACCTCCTGAAGTGCTGCTGTATGTGTATTTCTGAAGCCTGGTCCTTAGCCATAATAGCTTGCCCTTTACACTGGATTGACCTTTTATTGTTATCACATTGGGTGGCAGTACAAGAAAAACAAGTTATTGTGGCACAGCTTATCAGAATTAGGTTTCTACCAAATCAGATTAGAGAACTGATTTTATCCTGCCAGACAATTTTACCTTTCACTTCAGAATAGGTGGGTGGGCTTCATATATCTTATGATAAAAATCATTAATCTGAGGTGAGACCTAGAGGACAGATGAACTCCTGATTTGGCTTCTTTTGCTTAGAGACATTACGGGTTGAAGTCCTTCACTCCCTGCCACAGCCCCCTTTTACACAGCTGTTTCTCAGTGCAGTGATAGGCACATATATGTCCATCATCACTGACTTTCAGCAGCTGACTGAAGGAGTTTACAGTGGGTGGAGTCTCCATCCCTATTTTGCCCTTGGCCATTTTGCTGAGGCATCAGTGACTGACAGCAGTTTTGTAACCTGGGCATTTCTGTTTGATTGTTGTCCATTCAATCTCTTCATGTATAATCAAAAAGCTATCATGCAAGAGTATTTTATTTACTTCGCTCTTTCACCTGAGGGCAGATCTGAGTCAGAGACCTTGGAATGAAGGTCTCTGTATTTCAGCCTTGTGCTTCCCAAGAGATACTGTAACTCAGGCTGATGAGATAAGTAATGATACAATGTATCTAGACATTCGGAATGAGCTTCATTTTAACAGTTTACCAGCACAGATTTATCTGCTCTTAATGACAGAAATGTGATCTTCACCTGGATCACTGCAAATACTTCTCTTATTGTTGTCTTTTTCCTTTATCAAGTCCACGTCAAAGATTCTTCCAAATGCAGGCATGTCGAAATAACTGTTTTTTCACCTGTGATTTTAAATAAGAAATAAAACCTCCATGGTTTAGAATAGCCTGTCATTTTTTTCATTTAGATGTGATCACTCCAGCTCTGGGACTAAGGCTAGTTGATAACACACCTCACTTTACTCCAAAGGAGGAATATGAAACATAACAGATAGATGCTTTTGTGTTTCATCAGACTTGCAAGCTGGCAAATACGTTTAAATCTATTGGCATAGTCCCTACTTTTCTACCACTAATCTGGGGGCAATGTCACTGGCATCTAGAGCAATCACAGATACTCTGCATAAGACAGTCTGTTTGTGGCACTAAGGACAGGAGTGGTGATGGAGAAGTAGCCTACAGTGCAAAAAAAATCAGGTCTCAGTAAACATACGTCTTAGCTTCCAAAAATCTAGAAGTGAAAGAGAAGAGCTGTCTTTAGTCATTTGTACTTCTTAGAGGAGCAATAGGAAACCAGTCCCTGTCTGAAAAGTGAGATGAAAAAGTGAGAAACAATAAAGCCAGTGAAAAAAATAACGCCACAAACAACTGAGTATCTGAAGTATATTCTAGGTACATGGCAAGGGTAGGAGGAATGAAAAGGGATAACTCAAAGGCTTAACTGACTGGTGCGGCTCTGAGTGGAATATAGTAAGTATTAAAGGAAACACCTTCAGAGGGATGAGAAGTACCTGAGATGCAGTGGTAGAGGGTTGATTCATAAAGAGCACTTTCTGAATTTCAGAAAAAAAAAACAAAGAAAAAAAAAAAAACAAAAAAAAACATTAAATGAAAGATGTTTTAATGACTTTGAGATAGAAAGAAGCGACAGTGGGTGTGGCAACATCTCCACTGCTAAATCAATGATAGGCTTTTGGATATGGTTCTTTAGAGACAAATCTAACAACCGAAGAGAAGTAGCCTGTTGGTGGCTGGTGTTTGACTTTCATTCCTGTATTTTGGAAAAATTAGACCATGGGGCCCAAAATGTGTTCTGCATGTGAAGAAGACAATCTTTTCTTTGGAAGGGGGTTTGTTAGAATAACAGCTACTGATTCTGACTGTAGTGGAAAATAATATGAGTTAAAGAGATGTTGGAAAAATAAAAAAAAAAAGAAGTAACAAAAGGATGGCGCTCTGAGAAAGCAAACATCAATGGAAACAATTTACTGATAGGGTCTTTTGAATGGATAATTTGTATTTTTAAAAATATTGGAAAGAACTGTACTGGAAACATTATGCCAAGTACACAACTGAAACTATCTCAGTGATAAGAAGTCTAGTAGAAGTCATTTTGACTGTATTAGCAGCAATTTAATGATCTGAAGATGGAAAAAAGAACTGTACACAAAATGAAACAGGGGCACATACTCAACCATGTAAAAGAACTGTTGAGATATGTAGCTTAAACTTAGCTGAGCTAAGGCTATATCCTGGATTCAGCAGCAGCAGCCATTTTTTTTTCTTTCTTCATAGTAGCTGGCACAGTGCTGTGTTTCCAACTTTCAGCCTGAGAACAGCGCTGATAACACCAGTGTTTATAGTTACAGTTTAGAATGTTTTGGTTTGACCAAGGACTGAGTTTCATGCTCTTCCAGGGAGAAGGGGAAGCCAGGAGGAAGCAGATACAGGGCACCTGACCCAAACTGACCACAGAGGTATTCTATACAACAGCACCTCATACCCAGCATGTAGAAACAGAGAGCAGAGACCTGAAAAGGGGTGTGGGTGTGTGTGTGTGTGCACTGAGTGTCCAGACTTGGTATGAGGTGATGGGGGGCACCGAGTGTTCAGGCTTGGCATCAGATGATGAGGGGGTGCACTGCTTGGTCAGGCTGGGGGGAAATTATTTGATGAGCTCTTGTATTCTTTCCTTGTATTTGCCATGTCATTATTATTATTGGTGGTAGCAGTAGTGATTTGTGTTATACGTTAGTTAACTGAACTGTTCTTATCTCAACCTGTGGGAATTGCATTCTTTCGATTCTCCTTCCCATTCCCCTGGAACTGGAGAAGAAAAAGGAGGGAGGGAGTGAGCAGAACTGTGTAAGGGCCTTAAACCATGACAGGCTAAAATGAGTTATGATTAACAAGGGGCATAGCAAGCAAGAAGAAAAGGTTCTACAAATACACTACACATAAAATAAGTAAAGGATGTAATAAGAAGATGAAATAATGAATGACTCAAGGAAGGCTGAGTTATCTAACACCTTCTTTCAATCTTCAAATAAAAGTTAACAATGATTCAATACTTAATTAAAATACATTTTTAAAGGAAACGGGTATATCTTCCTAAACATGGAAAAGTGGAAAAACATAGAGATTTGCTATTTAGCTTAGACCAATGAATTTCTATTACGTATACTTAAGTATACTTAAGTGACCGCACTCTAAATCACAGCGCTTACCTTGGAAAGTTGACAAAGAATTCCCTGAAGATAAAATGAAGGCAATCACAATGTCACACTTCAAAAAAGAGAAAATATCTCTACTTGAGAGGGTACAAGCCAGTCACCAGACTGTTCTTCCTTGAAAAATTCTGGGACAATTTACGAAAAAATGCTTTATAAGGCACAAGAGAATAATATGGTGATAAGACACTGAAAACACATATTTATCAGGAAAAAATCATGTCAAGACAATCTAATTTCTTTCTTTGATTACTGGCCTAGCTGGCTAAGGGAAAAGTCATGGCTAAGGCATATTTGGACTTCAGTAGGTCTTTTTAAATTTCTATAATAAATTGTAACATTCTAGTGTGCAAACCAGACAATTAGAATCTAAATGAAATCATCTTCAGGTGGAATGCCAAAAATTGTTTGTTTTTTTTTTTTTTTTATTTATGGTCATATATATTAATGTGTATATGAAAGCATATATATGAAAAGTGAGACAAGAAAGCTTGAATATAAGAGGTTAGAGCTTAATATTGGAACAAATATTTTTCATTTTAAGAAAAACTGAAACACTGTAATGGACTGCCTGATTCCTTTGGGCATGTAATACTTCTGTTCAAAGAAAAAGTTTTCATTTCTTTTGAATAAATGATGACAGAAACATTTCAAAGATACCTTGCTGCCTTCAAGTAATGTTTGCTTCATAGGTAAACCAAAAGCTAAAACTTGCTAAAACTTGCTAATACTTGAGAGTTATACACCTGGTACAGGACTTACACAGACAACTAACCTTTAAGCCCAAAATTTATAAGAAAAAAGTTTCTTGTTCAGCAGCTGCCTACCCTTGAGCTCATATGGAGCTCTGTGCTTGGTCTGAAAATTATATATATATATAATTCTGGTTTTATGATTTCTCAGAACTACCCAGCCAGAGCCTCAAGGCATGTAAGACCCTTTTAAGTCCTTGTGGGACACAGAACAATGCCTAAATATCCAGGAGGTACAAACTTCACCACACACCAAATGTACAATGAAGAAATTTCATGGAAAAAAAAAAAAAAAAAGCAACGAGGCATTCTATGCTTTGTACCACAGTCTGATGCTTTTGATATATAACAAGTATGTTCTTGAGGGAGCTTCTGTTACCCTCTTCCAGAAGCTGCTCTAACCATCATGTTTGAGGATGACTTTAAGCCAGGTTTAGTGCTCACGGAAAGTGAATATCTACTCACCTCTATATATGTTACTTCCAGAAGAAACCTGGGGCCTGACTTATTCTGTAGAAAGTTTATATTGCCCCATATCTTTCCTAGGAGGCACAGCTTTACAGTAAGCCTGTAGTACCTTTCACTGTGATCTTTTTGTTTAGGTGACAGAGTAAAGGTTGGCGTGGAGAGCCACTCCTGAATTTCCATCAGACTAAATTTTCCCTTTGCTTCATCACACAGTACAGCCAGTTATCAGAATGCAGCATATCCTAAGTTTTGCTAGGCCTTGCAAACATTTCTCAAGGTGATGGCATTCTTAATGACCAAAAGCAGTGTCTAGTGAGTGGAACTAACAGCATGTCAATACAGTGTTTTAACATATTCATTGAGCTACTCTGTATGCACGTCTGGTTCTCTGTTGAGGAGGAAGAAATATTGAACAAGGGAGAATCCAGAAAGTAGTCAGTCAAAGAAAAGAGTATATTAGATATATGCCTTTTTATTAATTTATCTTATGCCTATTTAATATTACCTGTTTCAGCATAAGCAGCCGTCTAAAGTACATAATACTGTCAAAGGTAAATATGCTCAGTTATTTAATATTTCTGAGACTTACTTTAAAACATTAGGAATTAAATCATTAGAAAACTAAAATTGAATGCATTGAATGTCTAACTCCTGAAAAATAGCGATAACCTCCTATTCAGGCAGTCTTCTTCCCTTTATAAACCTCTGCATTCATGAGAGCCAATCTCCACTGCTCATTCATTTCAATTAGCAGCCACTTGAATCTTTCTTTCCAGATTTTGGGTTTTGGCGTGGGGTGGGGTTTTTTTTTTGGTATTTTTATTATGCTTTCTTTTTTTTCACTGGGAAGCAGAATTTGCAATAAATATTTTGACACCTTTGTTTCCTCTATTTATGAAGACTCACCACATTTTCTTATCTGCTTTCATTATTCAGAATTTTATGTTGAATTATTTCTTCAGAAAACTCTTTCTTATAGTTTTCCATTAGGATCCTGAAGTTATTGTAAAAAACTTAGAGTTGCTACTGCTGGAGATATTAAACACATATCTATTTTCATATCATCTACACTGTTATATAAGGTTTGATTTTGTGGAAACTGCAAAAAATTACAGATAAACAATAGAAAAATTACATCTGATCACAAGATGCTGGGTACATTTTTTTTTTTGATTACAGATATTTTCCACTCACTTGAATGGTTTACAACAGATTTTTGATTTTGATATCATTTTCTAAAAAATAACTGAATTTTTGACTACACTGTCTAGTCATTCAAAAAGAGGGGAGAAATAAAGGAACGAAAATGAGGATAGAAAATATATCTTTTTAAACAGAGGTTTAGGGCCTTTTCAAAATATCATTATGCAAAAAATGTCTGAAGGGAGAAATATATATGTGAAAGCCTGAAGCTACCACAAACAGGAATTATATTCCTGCAATCAGCTGTATTAAAGGCTTGATGTTCTTCACCCCTATGTCCAGTTCCTGGTAAGGGACCAAGACTTCCTCTCCTGTCTGTTTTTCTTATTGCTTCTCCATCTTTCCAACTTGCCATCTCCTTGCTTCAAACGTCTTCTCTTTCACAGGGCTCCACTACCTGCAGCAGCATTTGAAGACGGCAGCATTGGCTATCATGGCTCACCTATGGACTGGTCTACATTAGCAAGAGCTTGTGCTCCAGCTTTGAGGTAATGATGCGCATCATTCTTCCAAAGGCTAAATAAACTGAAGGCATCAGGGATACAACTAAATGACTTGTCTCCTAGTGTTGGTTCATTTTCCTTTATATCATCCTTGGAACACAAAGGAAAAGATTAGCCTAGTAGTTTCAATTCAATAGAGTTAGAATACTCTGAAGGACTTTATTTTGCCACACAATTCTCTTTCTTAAGAACTAATCCTGCTTACTTTAGAGAATACATACACTACATCAACAATCCAACTTATGATTGAAATACTCAGATATGTCCTCTAATTATATTTATCAGTTTATCTACTCATTACCATCTCAGGGCAGCATATATTACATTTAGAGACACAAAAGTTCCACTAATATTTTCTCTGCTCCAGGAAGCTTCCATTGTATGTATCTCACATTGTCTCTAGATAATAATATTATTGTCAGCACTAGTGACTTTACTACCTTGTGACAGGTTATACGCTTGAAGAGCTTCTATTCAGGCTAGCACATCTTTACCATTACTCAATGTCATAAAACACATGGCATAGTCTGGATGCCAGAGTAGTGCTTGTCTTTCTATTTTTCTGTATTCGTAGTGAATCACTGAAAACATAATGAAGAAAAATGAGATGCACTTTTTCACTTATTTAAAAGATAATTGAGATAATTCCATGAAAGAAAAAGAAAACTTATAGAATAAAATACATCTCAATGTAAAAAAAAATAATATAAAAGCAGTGATACAAGCAATAAAAGCTTAAAAAATAACTGAGCCTGAATATGCATTTTATGCATTTATATATTTTCATTTCTGGTATTCTTTCTCTTTATTATTGTCTTATTAAAAAGTCCAGCTGTACTCTTATAATAAAGAAATGTGGTTTTACCAAGTCAGGCTTAGACGTGAGACTAAGAGGTCTTTAATGAAGTTTATTTTATATTCTTTCTTTGTGCTCTAAAACTTGCACTGAAAAATGTATTCAGTCAATCAATAAGAAAATACTCAGAGCACACGTATATGCAGCGATGCAGTAAATGTTCATGGACCATGAACATTCACTCTCAGGTTAGTGATTTCAGCTTAACATGAGAACTTGTCTGTGAAATAAGTAAATAATGACCTATTCTTTTCATGTAACTGACAGTGCTCCTTTTTTACAATCTACAGCTAAAATGGCATGCATTCAGACAACATGTTCCTAAATTTATAGAACACTGCTCTTTATTGAACACTGCAGTGTAACCATCCCCCACCTATGCACTTTAAGCATAAGAAGTCTGGAAAAAGAAAACAAGCACAAGTTTTGAGAAACACCAAGTTGTTAATAACCTCCACTTTATTGTGCATCACATAATGTTTCTTTTGTTTGTACAAGGTCTCCTAGATTTTTAACATTTTAGGGTGTCTACCTCTGTATCACTAGATACTCTCTCAGGAAAAAAATTACATTTTATCTGTTTCATGATGCCTGACACTGCTGATGCCCAACATTATAAAATGTGCTGATGTTATGTAAATCTACAATCCTTTGATAGAGTCCTCCAGTTATAATATTGGCAAAGCCCATACTTAACCATACATACCTACTGTTACTACCTTACTAAATTAGGCTCTTACTAAATTAACTCAGGGTGCAGTTTTGTAGCTCTACATTTGAGCTGTCTCACAAAAATCAGGGATGCAAGTCCAGGTTCAGCACACAATCAAAACTTCCAGTGGGGAAAGTTTTGACAGTTTTAATCATGTTGATTAGATTATTAGTCTTCAGATACTACCAGAAATAACAAAAGAGTGAACACGGGCATGCACAACATAATATGGCTTTGAGAATTTACAAGTAACTATAGCTATACACAGCTGCTGGTGTAATTCTAGTAACTTGTATATTTGAAAAATGCTGAATGATGGGATTCTTTATCAGTTTGGAACATCTATTGCATTTGGCAGGTATTAAATATGCTCTGTGTTTTGCTAAGCATATGAACACTAACATTCCTGGATTTTTCATAACATATAAATATGTTTATAAGTTTCATTTATTAGCATAATTCTTGAGAATTAATTTAACCTAAAATGCCTCTAATAAGAGTGAAATTATATTTGAGGGGATTGGTCCCCAACTGTGGCTATTTCAGTGGTACAAAAGGCATTTGCTTCTTTTAGACTGATTTCCATATCTTGCAAAATAGAGCTTCTAAGTACAAATATGAATAAAGGTAGCAGCTTCTCAACATTTTGAAAGCAAGTTTTATTAGACAAAACATTGGAAATAATTTCTGACACAGTGAAAATTAAGGGGTCAATAAAAGTTTCATTTTGTAGACAATATTTTTTGTCTAGAGAGCTACTTTAGATATCTGAAATCTAGTTCTGTGTCTTTCAAGGGCTGAGAATGTAATAACTCTCCAACAGCACCCATAATCAAACACCACAAGTCTGAAGTAGGATACCAGGACGTATTAAAATAAAGGTGCAATCTGGGAGGTGGAAGGGCTAGATGGTAAAAAAAAAAAAAAACAAAAAAAAAACACCCAAATAATTTCCTTGTGATTTTGTACACATATGAGTGATGTAGTTTGGTCTCCACACTGTATGTGAGGGTCAGTAGCCAGGCTATAATGAACACAGTTACACTGTGAAACAGAACAAATGGAAAGATGTTGATACAAATTTCCTGAACCTATAGCCAGGGAATTGTGTGGAAATATTTCTAGTATTTTCAATTGAATTTGGCTCTAAAATTCTGTCTAATTCTGGAAAAAAAAGTTGAAAGTCATCCAAATGTGACTGTTCACATAATTCAACAGGAGACAAACATGCTTTACATGTAGTATGTAGCAACAAACAGAATACATGGCCACCACTGCCTGTATGGAATTCAAACATGTCAAAATCACGGCATATGTTCTTCTGCTTTGCTGAGTATCTAAATGTCATCATGCTTTGAAGAGCTGCTGATATGACCAGGTAATAAGTGGTTGCATTATGGAACAGTGACAACCACTAAATTGGTGTATACATTCCGTTATTTTTATACTCATTTCTTGCTTCCCTTTGTAAGCATACTAGAGCCATGATTTTTTTTTTAAGACTTTCTGGTCTTGCAAACTTTTTAATCTTTTTGTAGCTGATTGAATTCTAGTTTGAAATTCTTTCTAGGCACTGGTGGAACAAGGCACATTGATATTTACATTTAGACCAGTTATTTTAGCATATATTCCCTTTTAAGCAAAGACTCACCAAACGAACTTTTCAAACTGTGTGTTTTGCAAATGACTCTGCTAAGATTAGTAGTCACCAGAATAATCACACTTTCAATAATTATACTCACTCTAACTTTACATGGATCTATGCTCTATTTAAGTCCTGAAGTTACCTAGCAGTCAATGACTTTTAGCATTTCTTTCAAGTGTACACATACACATACATGCATGTATGAGGTCTTAAAGAAATTTAATAAGAAATAAGACCCTATGTCTTACACTGTACCCCAGATACACTGAACAGCCAGGAGAGAAAACCTATGGCTCTGTTGGGAAAGGCTTTAATATTAACATTTTCACAGAAGAGAGGAGGGTCTTTGTACCTTTAGCATGTTACAAGTAAAATGACAGGACTGAATCTTAAAAAAAGCATACAGCAAGTTTAATTCTGGCTGCATTCATGAGCCACCAGTAGGTTATGTGCTAACCAATGCATAAAATGAAAAATAGCATTGCTCCAAAAAGCTAACAAAAAAATCAGAAATATATTCTTAATAGACTCAAAGGTGGAGAAAATGTGATACAGTATGATCATATACTACAAAAGTAAGATATTATATATATGTACCATAGGATCTACTATGAAACAGTCTTTGAATGGGTACAAAAGAAGATTAAAACAAAGCCCTCTGCACTAAAATAGAGAGACATTTTTATAATAATCATTTCCCAGTACAACAACACTCTTGCAGACTCTTCTTCAAGCTGAATATATTTTCACAATAATATTTACCCATCAAATCCTACAGGCACATTGACAAAACCCCAAGTGATTATAGTGCAGAAACTTCCAAGAATGGCCTGGACTTGGTCCAGCTGTCTCACATTATTTTGCTAGCACTTTTCAAATTTTAAGCAATAAACTAAATTTTGAAACAGTATAACACAAGTTTGATTTTCTGCACTTGTCTCTTGGCGAAGAAAAATTAAAATGTACCAGTATTGATAAAGACAGCATGTATAGATACGTGATTACAAAGCAGTGCATCTATCTCATTCCATCATGACAAAGTAATATACATAGTGGGCACAACTGCAACCAATTAAGAAAATATTTAATTTGGACACCATGAAAAATGAGACAAAAGTGAAGAAGACAGCAATTTTGCACAAATAAATAAGTGCACTCCAATAAATATTCTTAGGGAATTTTATTATGTAGTGGGAAAAAAATGCTGTAGAATTTATTATTGAAAAAAATCAAATTTTTTTTATATGCAGAAGGAGAAGAGAAAGCAAATGGAATGCAGAAGCTAAACAGGCTCTATTCCCACTAGAAAACAAGAAATTCAATCAATATCTAGGGCAAGATGTTTAGTAGCTGTAAATCAACTGTTTCCATTGACTTAATAGAAAGACATTGATTTACACTACCTGAGGATTTGGTCCCTAGCATTTTCCTGCAAGTAGGAAGTTCTTCAAAGTTAAGAAATGTTTAAGAAAAAGGTTCATCTTGAAACATAGCATGCATCTACAAACCAGGGATGTCAAGTAGATACCAAGTAATTATCTACTCATGAGAAGATTCTTCACAGTAATAGCTATTTACTCTAGGCAATGTAGTTCAAAAACAAAAGATAAGGACTATCTGGATAGCTCAAGCAGTCACATAAAAGCATCTTCCAAAATCAAACGAAAGATCTTTCATGCAGCTCATGTGCAGGGGGCACAAAGATGCAAACCTGCGTTTCTTTTCTCCAAGATGATCTATGCCTTCCCTTAATAGTAGCCAAGAAGACTCAGACACTAGCAGAAGAAAAGCAATTTTATGTTTGAATCTTCACTGAACTTTAAATGTAAACTCCGTGCCCTTTATATTTGCCCAGTCTTTTGACTTCAGTGTTTCTTCTCACAACATTCAACATACATATGATCAACTATGCAAGTCAGACAAAAGATGCATCTGCCACACATCTTCCACTGAAAAAACATATGAACTTGTGCTAGAAGACACAAAAAGGAACCTCTCATAGGAGAGATAGGATCTGTCCATGCTTGTGGTGGGGGACTACAGCAGGCCCATGGATTTCCTGACTGAAGGCATTAAGTTAGGACTTGGTTTCAAAGAAGTTAAAGTGTATTCATGAGAAATGAGGCACTGAAGGCATCCAACTGGGAAAGCAGAAGGCATCCAAGTGGAAAAATAGAAGGTATCCAAATGGGAAGGTAAAAGGCATCTGGAGGAGCGAGCAAGTCAAAGGGAGTAACTAACTAACTGCAGAACAAAAGCTTGGCAAGATAACACACTTTAGTAATGCAACAAAGGGTCATCCAATAATGTGCTGTTGCTAACTGATGTAATCAATGGCTAAAAGACACATGTATGGTAGAAACTGTATATAAGTAAGGGTTTGTAATTGTAAAGAGAGAACTTTCTACTGAGTCACAGAAGAAATGTGTATATGTGTCGTTTGTCCATCTCAACTGTGACATGCTGATATTTAGGGTCAAGCAGAAGAGAAGTCTTGACTGTTATAAACCACATAAGCAAACCTGATACAACATAGTTCACTTAAAGCTATCAATATTGGGATCTTTGATACCCAAAGTTGAGCTACTGTGCAACTAAATGTGTGGACCACTTTTTAGACTAGTCCCTGACAACGAGGTAAAGAGAGGTAAAGAATGATTGTGAAGTGAAAGCAGACCACTTAGGCATTGTTACTGACAGAACTGCTGTGCTTAAGACCATCAAAACAAAGTGAATTTGAAAAATTGCAGAAAGGGTTGAGCTCAAAGAAAAGTAGTAGTATTGAGGTGGACAGGTAATGAAAGCTAAACTGAGATGGACTACAGTTGGAGCTGGCCTTCAGAATAATCTTCAAGTCTACCTTGACTACCAAAGTTGAGACACTATCACTATCACACAAGCAACTAGAATTGTATGTTCTAATCTACGTAACCTTGTCACATTTCTATAAGCCATCCTGTTCAAAGCATACCAGTAGAAAACATTTAGAAAATACACAGTTCTGTCTGTTTTCTCATTATCTCAAGGTCATTGAGCAGCTGGTGGCCAATCAACATGCCTCATGTATCTCACTGCCTTCTTCATGAATGCATCAGCGGTAGAGAAGGAATAGGAGCTTCAGTGGTAAACAGGCAAGAGTAAATCTTGATGACAGAGTAAGGAATGAGAAATTGAGATCCTCTTGTTTCCCCTTCATTTCATTTCCAAAGATAAATTTTATCTTCAATTTTCTTGCAAAAGCATCCTCCATGCAAGTTGAACTATAAAAATGCAGTTATTTATGATCGTTTCTATGTGAACTCAAGAATGTGTTTCTTCCTTTGCTTTAAAGATTGTGTTAGTGATGTTGCATTGTCAAAATGAGGTCTTACATCAGTCAAGATACAAATATAAAAAAATAGTTTTTCCTCTGACTTCCAGATAAACCATTAATTATACCACATATCAAATCAAATTGGGTTTAGGTTCTCAGAAGAAGAAATGTGTTAAAAGTATAAAGTATATATGCCAAGTTTCAACAAAGAGGGCAGTTTTCTAATAAGTTGTAAGCTTCTGAGAGATTCAGGTAAGCATTATCGCTGTCTAATTTAAGGGAAGCATTTGTTTGGGCAGCTGCTGGTCAGAATCTGAAGCTCTTTCTCAATTGGATAATTTGTGTCTGGTTTCATAATAGCTTTATTTGCCACTTTTTTCACATTCTCATAGCTGTCTGGCATTCATTATGTTCATCTGAGGTGGAAGTTTTCTTGCCATCTGCACTAGTCACTGCACCATTGAAACATGTCCTTGCCTTGCTTCAGAAACCAAAGAAAAAATATAAACAATGGTAACTCAATGTTCAAGCTGCTTTCAGATCAAGATGTGGGTTAGGAAAAGCTAAATAGGGCTTTTAGACCCATTTGCAGTTACAAAATCATGTACTCTGTCCTAAATCTCGTCAGATCCTTGCAGTTAGGTACAGCATTTTCAGGGCTGTTTCAAACAATTTTCATAACCTACAGATACTCAAGATGTTTTGAGCATGCACTTTTTTCAGTAATTTCATATTGCTGTTCAAAAAGGCCTAACACCAGACTTAAACATTGCCATGTCATTGAGAAACGCATATGGATATCCTTAGCTAACCTGCTCATCTGGGATTTATTGAGACTGGTGCTAATCAAAGTTAACATACTAAAAAGTCAGGAGCTATAACACTGGCAGAAAGAAACAGTCAGAAAAGTAAGCAGTTGCATTTTACTTCCTTCTATGAAACACAGACCATTTTATTTATCTGATATGATTATTATCCAGTTATTATTTATCATATGGGGAAATTTTTGCAGTTGGGTTAAAAAAGCTACATTTCAAACAAAACTGAATTTCAATATTCAACAGGCTTTCCAAACCTATGATCTGGTTTCAAGTAGGTGGCTTGTAGAAAGGAAAAGGGAAGGCTAAGTTTGAAACAGTATGCTTGTGTAAGCAGTGGTATTGTTTGTCACCAAGGCTGGTGGCAACAAGTACATCAGGTGAATCTGATTCTTTAATGCTTTCAAAGATGCTGTTGTATCTTTAGACATAGAAGTTCCACATCAACTGTATCTTTATCTTGACAGTTAGACACTTTAGAAAGGAGCTTTTTCCCACCTACTTGCAGATGCAAAAGTTAACTTTATCCTTGTTGACTTTCCTCCACATATCAGGTAAACATATTTTGACTTATTTTTGGTTTGATCTCCATTCTATGGTAGAGCAAGCTAGTCTAAAGTCTTATTGACTCAGAGACTTAAGAGGCAGTTTCTTCCAGGATTATACAATGATAGGAGAGACTTGGGATTCATTTCAAAATCACTCTTATCCAGTTGATCCAGCTCAAGTGAAAAAAAAGGTTGAGACCTCTAAAGACACAAAATGAGGATGCAAATCAAGAATAGCTTTAATCCTCATAATTAATTTTACAGTCTTTCACCCTTTTTGTTGTTATTATTCACTCAATGTAATAAGCAATACTGTTCAGGTGGTACCCCCTGTTCCATGCCCTCACAGGTAAATGAAAGCACAGTCATGTGGAGTGACTTCTCAAAGAGTTACTCCTCATTCAAGAGTTACCACTTCACATGATGGGGTAGGGGGTAACTAGTGAAGGCCAGAAGCAAGCACAGCAGAGCTTCAGCTCCTGATCTAGCAGGCTTTCCAAGTTAAAGGAATCAGTGCACAGAGGGGAAGGTCCTGTGCTAGTGGTCTGAAGGAAGCTTATTAATTTCCTCCTGGCAAAAATGTCATAACCAACTTAGATGGTCACTCACTGAGACATTATCTGATTCTTGATCAGCTTTTGTGCTTCATAGCATCAGGGGCATTACTCCCCTTACTCAAGTGTTAGCACTCAGCTATATTTTGGCATCTAGTTCCCCTTGCAATCATTAAAGAGGGGGAAGGTTTTTTGCCAGGTATTCCTCAAACCACCTAATGCCCCTTTGGCTGCAATTCTTTTTCCACTGACCATACATGGAGCCTGAGAAGTTCTTGCTCCTTATTTAGGTACCTGTTTTCCATTCCTACTTCTAAGCAGGGTGGATGCCTTTAGAGTCACTTAGAGTCTGCTGTTCAGTCCTTAATGATTCACAGTAGGACAAAGAAAATTCTTCCCAAGATCATGTATTTGGCATCCTGTCATTTATATCACACATTTCTGACAGAGATAGCCTATCTTCTGCCTGCTGATAAGGAGACACAAAGTTGAAGCCAATGAATCTTTCGTACAGGAAAGATTCATCACTCACTCTCTTAATATGGAACAGCCCTATCCACCGAAAGTGTGATTTTCTCTCAGCTGAGAGGATGTCTCTTTCATCACTGTGTCATGATATTTCTTAAAAGGCAGCAATGATATCTTAAAATAGGAATTTATTTCTGCCTCTAATTAAAAAATAATAAGGAAGAACATACTCAAGATAATAACCATCATTAATGACCTTTTTCTGTTACTTATTTATTTACATAAAATGCAACAGGATTCCTTCCAGACCAAGGTCACAAGAATCACAGTCAGCACACAGATTCATTGGTGTAGTCCATCCAACCTCACTAATATATACCTCAAAACACTTCACCCAATATCTGATACTCTCCATGGAGAAATCTGGTTTTCCCCATAGGCTATACAGGAGATCAACAAGATACGTAAATATGGTAACATAATTCTTAACAGGTTAATCACATAAGGACAAGATATCTTTATAGACTTAGAACTATTTTATAATTTGAAAGCTTTTTACATTTTAAAGAAGCTACATAGTAATTTAAGAAACTTTCATATGGAATAATATCTTTGCTTGGTCAGCTGGATCTGATGATACATGGTACATAATCTCAAATAATTTTGTGAAATTTCTTGTCTACAGAGAATACAAAAGGATTGTAAACCAGCAACCGGACAATTGGGGTCTGACTATGGAAATACTTATGGGTAAGACAGACAGGAAAAAAAAAACAAATTATATTAAGAATGGAGTTTAAAGTGATGGTGCAAACCAGCTAGCTATTCCCACTACAGTTAGCAGAAATGTTTACAAGAGTAAGGTACTCAGAATTCAGACCATTTAGTAGGATGTCAAGAATGGATTTAGAAGGCAAGCAGGGCTAGTTTTCAAAAGCACCACTTACTCAGGCTTTCTCTCCAAACTCCAAAGCAACATATCTAAGGCACCAAGTCTCAGACAGTCAATTTAGAAAATCTTTGTCTATTTATTTTCCTGTAAAAAGCAAATAAAACTAATTTGTTTCAGCTGCCAAATGCACTGAGGGAAAGTGAGACCCTTATGAAAATAAAAGTTATCTCCAGTAAAATACGGTCATATACTTTATACACTCTTGAAACAAATCTAATCTTATATAAAAGGGAAAATAAGCAAAGCAGAGTGTTGAATGCTACGGAATACAGGCAAACTCAACAGTTTCTGAACTAGAGTTGAAGCGTGAATCCAGAGCTACAGCCTTTGGGCCTCACTGAATTTTTATTTGAGGACAGTAGTGACTTTTATTACTGCTGTAATACACAGGAATATGTCCTGGAGAGTACACTGACAGCTATTATCCTCCTGGGTGTATCAAAGAAAGACAACCAAATAGCTTTGCAGGGGGACTTGTTCAAGTGCAGCCAGTACGTCACAATAGACAATGTGTATACAGTAAACACCATGACCTGTACATATTATTCTGATTCTCTCAGATACATAAGGCTAGATAAATGTAGCTCTTATTTTTATTTTCATTTTCTTTTTTTTTTATCTGAAAGACCCTCATTACAGACTTCTTGTAGCACCGAGTCTGAGGATGCTCATTCCCTCTGAAATGATAAATGGCCAATTCGTAACAGGGCTGGTTTGAGAACCAGCAATCAATACAGGCACTAAAGTATTGTTTAGATGGTCATTCTGGTTCTTATCAGTGTGCACAGATACGATAACACCAAACCACTAATATCAGAGTATTATGTGATTACCTCATCTTTCTTTACTAAGGGACACCGCCCTTCATCAGTGTCATCAACAAATCAACTGGTCACTTGAGAAGATGCCTGTAAGTGTTCATCTTGTCACTTGCTTGAAATGTATTGCAACCATTTTTCTAAGTAAGTAAGTTTCACATTAAAAGGGCTTGCTGAAGCTGAGAAACTGGGATAAACCAAAGAATTGATTTACCGAAATAGCTTAGAAAAGGTTTAATATTGCAGTGGTGTCAACAAAGCTGATTTTAAAAAATTTCCTCCTGACAACAAAGAAAATATATCCACTCCAAAGGCATGCACAAAGGAAACTTCCTTTTTTTGGTTTTCCCAACTGTCTAAAGTGGAAAATATTCACCTCAAGAGATCTACAAGTGAAGACAGCACTCTTAACTGTATCTTTAAAAGTGAAATGACAACCAATGCTATAAAATAAATATATCATTACCTTAGCAAGCCTGACAGAAGAGAAAGATGAAAATATATAGAAAAATAATGAAGCAATGCTTAGTGCTTCCACAGAGTCTCAGTTTTCCTGGATCCATAGTCCTTTTGACTCTTTAAGCAAAATTTCCATTCCTATCATTGCCAGTTTATGACCCAGCAAAGGTATCTGAAAGGACCAGTTTATTGGCTTCAAAGCTGTAAATCCAGAGTGTCAAGATTCACTGCATATGTAATGGAGTGTGAGAGCCATTCATGAGAATGACATTCTGTATATCCACCAGCAATACTTCAAAGGACTAGAGCAAGGGGTCATAGTCTGAAAGTCCTCAGCAGGGAGCACTGAAGTGTCCAGCTAAAGTGCCAGGCTACTGCACTGCTAGTCAGCTGATTGATAGTTCCCAACTCACTTGGACAACAAGACTCCAACATGCTGCCTATCTTGCACTTTCAGCACTGGTTTGCAGGCTTGAAGAAGTAAGCTAATATACTCCACCTTCCACATGAACACATATTCCAGATTCACACTTCTCAGTCTACACTTAATAACTAGAAAACTTCATAAGTTCTCTTTATTTCTTCTCATACATTGTTTGACAAAGGCGTTTTTCCTTTCAAGGGCAGATTTTCCCATCCATGCCACTTTGCTTGAGATTGTATCACAGCTGTAAATGTTGTTATTGAGTAAGTATATTAGAAAATAAGTTTGGAAACATGTTACTAAAAGAAGCATAGTCAAATAGTAAAACATATCTATGCAGGGTTTCCCACAGAAACCATTCCACTATTGCATAAGAATTTTGATCCAGTCCTGGAAAACATGAAGCACAAGTCATAACAGAGTAGGTCTACCTGAAGGTAATAAAACCAGGCATTGTCAGAGAATGAAATGTCACATCTTAAAAGACACAACCAGAGTGCTTATATTAAACTTAAGCATAGCCAAAAGAATGAATCTTATCATCAAAACCATGAAAGTAATGGTTTGCAAAGAAGTTTTCAGAAGTCACCATGCATTTAGCAATTTATATGAGGGAAATGGACTCTTCTAATGGTACTGTCATTACATAAGTTTTCCAACATGTACATCATGTGAAAGAGCCCAAGCAGCATTTAGCTCTGCAGTGTAATATGATCACAAGAACAATAATCCATTCTTTTTAATCATTTGTCATATGTCCGAGAATCGTAGAATCATAAAATAGTTAGGATTGGAAAGGACCTTAAGATCATCTAGTTCCAAACTTCCTGCCAGGGGCAGGGACACCTCACACTAAACCACACCACCCAAGGCTATGTCCAACCCTGCCTTGAACACCGCCAGCAATGGAGCGCTCACAACTTCCCTGGGTACCCATTCCAGTGTTTCACCACCCCTATAGTAAAGAATTTCTTCCTCAAATCCAACCTAAACTTTCCCTGTTTAAGTTTGAACCCATTACCCCTTGTCCTCTCAGTACTGTCCCTAATGAAGAGTCCCTCCCCAGCATCCCTATAGGCTCCCTTCAGATATTGGAAGACTGCTATGAGGTCTCCACACAGACTTCTCTTCTCCAGGTTCAACAGCCCCAACTTCCCATTCTGTCTTTATACGGAAGTTGCTCCAGGCCCCTGATTATCCTCGTGGCCCTCCTTTGGCCTTATTCCAACAGTTGTGGACACTAGAACTGCGCACAATTCTCCAAGTGAGGTCTCACAAGAGCAGAGTAGAGGGGCAGGATCACCTCCCTTGACCTGCTGGTCACGCTCCTTTTGATGGAGCCCAGGATAGGGCTGGCTTTCTGGGCTGCAAGCACACACTACTGGCTCATGTTCATTTTTTCATCGATCAACACCCCCAAGTTCTCCTCCACAGGGCTGCTCTGAATCTCTTCTCCACCCAACCTGTAGCTGTGCGTGGGATTGCTCCAACCCAGGTGTAGGACCTCGCACTTGCCATGGTTAAACTTCATCAGGTTGTCTTCTACACCATGGACAATGTGAAGCCAGGTCTGGGGATTTGTTAACTCCATAAGCATTTCTAAACCTAATTGTCTGGTCCTGATCTCAAGATTGGGGGTCTGACACAGAAAAACTCTTCCTAGAATTCCAGTCAAAACACTTGTAACCACGCTGTCTGCAAAAAGCTGCAAAATATGGATATGGATTCTATTTTCATGAATGACAACATGATCTGTATTAAGTAGGGCAGCTGAAAAAGTGTAGGCTATACTACATGACTTCGTTGCATTCAATATAAACTATGAAACTGATGTGGAAGCAGCTGGAAAATTATCTTGAACATCTCAGGAGAGGAATGTAGATTCCTTTGCTGATGGGCAGTCTGCCCATATTGACCACCCATTTCTACAGATATGGTACCATTTAAGACTCCACAATAAGCATTGAGTAATAAGCAAAAATCTCTAAGGAGAAAGATGTCCAAACTGTAACTAAAGATCAAGTACTGTTTCTATTTCAATTTTGCCAGATTCTTCATTTTCAATAACATTTCTTTTTTCTTTATTCCACAGAAGTCAGCTGAAATCATCTGCGCTCTTTTCTCCATGGCAGATCAAAAGTACTAGGCCTTAGGAATACCCACAAGATTTCATTAGTCAAGGTATCATTCAGAGTCCATGCATACATGCATGCCCAGAGCCATACAACGCAAGAACTGTAAAACAACCCAGTCTAATTCTATCCTGTAAATAAGAAAGAAAGGCTTGTACTTATATTTCTCTGGACTTCAGAAGTATCTTTTCCACTTAGCGTTTATTAAGTCAACTTGAATATCAGTCAGAGAATTAAATACTCTAGATTGTTAAACTCATAGTTTATATAATTTTCACATTTTCTTTTAACATAATTTCTTTACAGTTTCCTCACTACCTGATGGGCAACAACAAATGAAATTAATTAAGGAAGTAATTCAATAGAAACTGAATTTACTTCCAAAAAAAAAGAGAAAGGTCTTAATCTTCTTAAACTGGTCCTTTGATGTGGATAATTTTCAAGACTGGTACCTATTATATATTTAAGGATGATGTGAAGAAAACCAGGTGTTAACAATAGCAGAGAGTGCAAACCTATTAAATGTATTAGGGGCCAAAGTCTCCAACATAATGAAATAAGCAGAGCATGTCTGCAAATTCAGGCAAGGAAAAGGCAAACATTTCTATTACACATTTATTTAAAAGAAGATAAAGAGCACAGAATCAATAAATCACTGAAGAGGGTTTTGGGCTTTTTGTACAAGCTGAATGTCAGGGCAGGTCAGTCCCACTAAAGCAGAGAGATCTTCTTAATTTAATCCAGTAGATCTGGCAAGGAAATCCAGCAGGAATTTAATCAGCAGCAGAAGGTGGTGAACATCTCTGAATATTGAATAATCATTGTGCCAGACCGTAAACATCATTATGGAAGGAAAAAAGGAAAGAGCAAAAGTGCCACCTTTTTATGCTGTTCATTAACTTCTTCAAACAGGTAATAAATGATTTAAAACAACTGTCTCTGCAAAATAAAAACACCTCATATAAGAGCAGCCGGTCAATAGTTTAGCACATTTATAATGACATTAAACTTCTCTTAACTACAGCTCTTCCTTCTGCTGTATCATAATTCTTTCTTTAAAAGCTGCCTCATGAAGTAATATTGCTATTGCTCTAATAAATCAGAGATTCAATTACTCTTTCAGCTTTTTCCAGTTCACAGAAAGACAAAAAATCAAATACTTTCAGATACATTTTCTTGTATTTTGCAAGAATTGCCTGAGATGTGATACTGATGTCTAAGGCTCTTCAGGACAGTATATGCTAGTATTTTGCTTGATTGGGGTTTAGATTATTTTTTCATTTTCACAAAATTATTTTTACAACAAATCAATCAGCATTTTATTTCAGAGGTGAAGCTATTTCCATCACTAAATCCTTCCCTAAGTCAGTCTTTCTGTTTCTACCAACATCTAATTAAATGTTTTCTTACCCACATACTCATACTGTAAAAGGATGAGTTCTGCCCTTAATAAGCTGATGTGGTAAAATAGTTCATGTCTTCCACTGACATAAGACTTAATCTTTGTGATTTACAAAGGAAATTCATACAAAGGAGATCTATATTTTAAATGAAAAAAATCCTTTCCTGAAGTCACTTAGATGATCCTGCACCCAGTAAAGCTATCTTAATCTGTAGAGTGCTATTCACAGTACTTAAATTTCAGACTTCTGCAAATACAAAAAGAAAAAATCTGTATCTGAAAGATTTTGGTGACAATATTCTGTTTATACTGCCACACTGAGCAGTTCAGAATTCCAAGCTCATAAGGAGACAATTATTTCTCAATTTACCCATTAAATGGCATTTCAGAATTTGTCTGATTCTCATTATATCCAAATTTTTAGCAATCTTTGATCAAAATCTTAATCTTTCATTTTCAGGAAAGAGAACATTGTTTTAATGTTAAAAGCAGAAATTGTTTTCCATTCTAATGTGAGATTGGCAGTCCTCTAGGATGTTGCTACCTGTCTTAAAAAAACCCTAACATGTCCACCAAATAACACTTTCTGAATCAAGGAGACATCAAGCCACAAACTAAAACACACAGGCTTTTTACCACAGTTAAACTGAATGTGAGATTAGCAAAATAAATAAGAGATTTGCATCAAACATTTTACATTTGTAGAGTAAATAAATCTTGAATGGATTTTGTTGGCCTGATCTGGCACTTCTTCTGTTGATTGAAAGGAAGCCAGGCAAAGTTAATTTGGAGGTTAAAAATTCTAGCACTTCATTAATTTATAGGTTATTATCATTTGGATAATAGTTATGCTGCTAGTGTCAAGAAATAAAATTACCTGAAATCTTTGGTGATACTCAAGGTGTAAACCTCTTTCATCTGAAAAGATTTAAAGTACAGCAAGCATCTTGCTACTTCACCACATCAGATTTCTGTTCAATCCATTAGCAATATCCAATCAGCATATAACACACATGAAATACTACTGATGTAGAGAAGGAAGTGGAGATAAATTGCAAGACATTATTAATTTCTGAAAATAGGACCTTCATTTCCTTAATTAAGTCACCTGCGGTAACCTCACTTGGCATGGTTTTGTCATGTGATGTAATTTTACCTAAGCATGCTGAGACAAATGAGGTGAATTGAAGCATTTTACAGAGATCAGGAATGTTTCTGAGGTATTGCACTGATCTTGCATTTTTTGTTTACGGCTTTTCATGCTGTATTCCACAAAGAAACTGAAACAGATCCAATGCTGGATGATGCATGGAGGGGACCATATTAGAGGCAGAAAGCATTTCAAAGATACCATCTGTCAGAGTAGGTATCCCCAAATTATTTTGTAGGATTCATCTACATTGCCATTTCAGCTCGGGGCAGGAAAGCAGTTTTGAATCTGAAACTCAGGGCCACTCCCACTTACTGCTCTCTCTGGCACATCTGGGTTTGGACCACATCTGCTAGGGCATTCGGGCTGTTATTGAGGTCCACGGCACAGGACCAAGCAAGGCAGCAGCAAAACCTTCAAACCCTGCACAGTCCTTATGTCTGGTCCCTCAGCAACAGCTGTTTTGCCCTGCAGATTCACTCGTACCACATTACAACTCTTGTACAAGGGGATACAACCAGACTTCTTTGGTCTCTCTGGGATACACTGGGACAGTAATCAGTGATTTCCTTCACAGGTTCTGAATCTAACTTGCAATGCTTATTTTGGGCAAAGACCATTTCATTCTGTTGGATGGATGTAATTTATTTACCATAGCAATTTCTCCAATGTAAACATGATGTGAGAAATCTGAATTTTTTTAAAGAAATAAGATGTCAAAAACCTATCATGTTTCACTGGAAACTGGGCACCTAACTCCTGTGGAGAAAATCTTACGTTTTTCGTGTGGCAAGATCCCTAAAATGCCTTTTGTTGCCATTTTTTGTTGTAAAAGAAATATGTATGCAGGCCAAAAATGTACTAGCAAACCCACTGCTTGCTAGAAATTCCTGGTGATTTGAAACATCATGCTATTCACAGCTTTGCTTTAACAGTGGTAATTGAATCATGCTTTTCTATTACAAAATGCAAAAGAAACTGCAAACTCTGCTCCGGAATTATCTCCTCATAGCATGAACAGTTTAAGATGTATGGCATTGCAGAAACAGAATCTGTCAGGGTAGGCAGCACTCACTAGGCATTTTCAGTTCTAGCTCTACATAAACATTTGTCAATTCAGTGCTGTAGTTTATTCACTAAGAAAGCCTTTCAGGTAAAAATGGGTATTTAAAATTTTCAATAAAGGTTTTGACTTAAGAAGATTTAAAAGATGTTGTGTAAGATTATTACCTAATCACTCAGAGGTAAAACAGAGCAGCAAGACTCGAATTCTGAGGAAATTATAAATGTTTGGCCCTTTTATAAGAGTGTTTTAAATCAGATGGTGACCTCTTACTTTTGTCATAAGAAGCTATTCTAGAATGTTCAGTTCATTGGCTCAGTTTCACAGAATTCCAAAGCTAGATTTTGTTCCTGAAGTAAAATGCTGCAAAATCCAAGTTAACTTTTAGAACTGTTTTAGAGATAAATGGTTCATATCTGATGAGCTGTGAAAAACTGGAAAGTTACAAAGGAATAAAGGGGATGTAATGAATTTAACAGAAATGCCACATGGCTCCTTTTTAATGATGCTGATATTTTAATCCTAGAACAAATGCTTGAAAGGTTCCAAATGTTGGCTGAGAAATAAAAACCTAATTATTTTGCTTTTAAAAGAATGCCTTCAATAGATCCTTCAACAGATCTTTGTAAAAGAATTCATCTGAATATCAATAAATCATGGATTTTTAAAAATGCTTTGACCATACAAACACTTCTCATATGTAGATCACGGCCAAGAAAGTAATCTCTTAATTTTATTTTGTGGGTTACAGTTATTTTGCAGCATAATGAATCTTTACGTATTTTCTCCCAGTATGTTTTGCTGAAGAGTTCTAAGGTTTGCTCATTAAAATAGTAAGCCACCTCTGCATCTAATAGCGCATAACATAGCAAAAGGCTACAACACCCATGGGGATTAAAAACTCAGTGGAAAAAGTGGGTTTTAAAATCTTATCCCTTAGAAACAGGTACAATAGAAGCAGTGGTTATAGAAACTCCCCTTTGCTTTACCTCTTGGAAGGAATGCCTTTAACAATACTCTGAATCATCAGTTCTGAGCCTTTCCCAATTGTTTTCTAGAGAGAAAATGACTTACTGATTTTGGTACATACTACTTACATCTGAGTGAGAAGAAATACATATTTCTGATCTGCAAAACCCAGAAAAACTATAGTGTAAAAATTATTTGATTGCCCTTTCTCCTTTGAATAAATGGTAAAAGGCTGCTATCCTGTTTCAGCTTTTAAAACCAGAACAAGAGAAATCTTGGAACTAGGATCTTAGAGAAAAATCCAAAAAGATTATCTTCATCTTTATTGTCTTAGAGCATTGAAAAGTTTACCAGAATATCGTACAGTGCAGAGAAAGTTAAAGATGATGCACCAGATTTTAGACAAAGTGAAAGAAGTATGTCAAGTTGAATTTTCAGCTATTTTAAGATTATGCATATTCTGTGGAAGAATCTGTTTAAATACATTAAAAGAATTATTTTATACGAGTGACATGGTAGATATAGATTTTGAGAAAAATTAGCCCTAGGGGAGGACCCTGTAGAACTGGTCCACCTGCCAGTTTAAATCATCTCAGCATAAACAGGGGACAAGTCAAGGAATACCTTTTCTATAGACTTTTTTTAACTTTTATTGCAGACTCTTACCTTTGTTCATGGGGGTGACTTCCTGGAGATCTATGTAAAAGGTCATTAAAAAGTGATCTGTATAATGTCTTGATCTATAGGTAGGAACTTAACAGTTTTCCTTGTGACCAGTAGCTTGTGTCTTTGGAATGATGCTGTGTGCCTTTTTGCTGTTGTCAAGGTCCTTTGGTCTTCTTGAGTACTGTCCAATAAAATGTACTAATAAAAAGAAAGCAAGAACTTTGAAACACAGAGTTGAGCTTACATGTGAAAATAAATAACAAGAAAAACTCTACTTGAGGTGCACCTGAGAGAACAGAGCATAGGAAATGTCTTATTAATCTCTGGTTATTCAATTAACCCTATTGATAACAGCCAAACGCTTGCAAGATACTTTTTTCAAGTTGTTGTAATAAACAGTACTGCTTCCAACTGTTTAGTTACTTCCAAGGATTTAGAGATGATTTCCCTGGTAAGGTAAGATAACACAGCCTATGTATCATATATGAATTATGAGTGAGGTAATGTCTGCCTGCCCAAATCTCAGAGTTCCCTAGAGACTGATAAAATCAAATCTTTCCTTTGTTTCTGTCTAAAGAAATCTATGAGATCAGTTAGCCTTTCATGGTAGATTGTTCACTCCATAATTTAGTCGATAGGCTTAATCACATGAACAGAAATGCAACCTTAAAAGGTTTTGAAAAAGATTTTAGCTTTTCACAGAATATAATGTTAAAGTACAGATAAGCACTCTGTGTGGGAGCCTCATTAAGACAATACACAATTTTGACTTTGCATATGTTCTTAGCTGCTCTACAGATCATTGAATTCAATCTAATCCTGAACATGAAAAGCATGAATTAATTAAGCAGTGTATTATATTAACACAGGTATTTCTAATACTGTTTCTTGGACTTTTATGGTAGAATTAGTATTTCCCTAAATTAATGTACATTGCTAATAACAGTATTTAGAAAAAAATATATTTAAAGATGTAATAATTTATTTGAAGCAGCCACTTAAAATGATCTTCTAAATGCTGTGCTAATCATGTCAATAGTGTTCCCTTTTCCATTGTGGAAGTTTAAGCAAAATACAGGATTGGTTCAGAAACTGGGCAAAGTTATTTTTGAATTCTGAAACACCCTTCTTAATCCTGCTTATTTTATCACTTTGAATGAATTACTGACTGAGAATGTACCCAACATCTGTAAAACAGAGAACTCTCCACAATTACTTTCCCATACTACTGCAGGATTCACAAAAGATACACAGGAATTCCCAAGATTATTTGTGTGTGCCTCTGAGTTTCTGCTTTCAATGTACAAGAATGAAGTTTGAGTTCAGAAATTATTGCTTTACTCCTAAATATGCCAAGTCCAGTGAAGCTGCAGTTTCAATCTTTAATACAAATTAGCTTTAATACAAAATCAGCTACTAAAATAGCAGTAGTCAGTGATTTTACACTGCACAACTTCTCAAAGTTTGGTCCTTTTTACTGGAAGCAAAATGGCTATAAACTGGCTAAAAGGGAAGTGGGATGACAGTATATATTGCAAAAAGTATTCACTGCTCATGTCAAATTCAACCTGGATATAGAGAGTTCCTTGGGAGAGGTATGACATACATCTTTTACACTTCAACACCTGTTTTATTAGAAGTATTTGCACTGTAAAGGAAGGAAAATGGATGGAAAAAGCAATTGTGAATACAAGAAAAAAATGAGTTACCAAATAAATGGAAATTATGAAGGAAGTATGGGAACAAACTGAGGATCACGGAAGCTCTGCTTATTGCACTCTGTGAGTACAGCAATGAAAATAGTCCTGAAAAACATTTATCTCCCAGTCATTCTGAGCTATGCCTACCTGAAAAACAAATCTTTAAATAGTACAGACTTTGGAGCTCAATGTGCAGCCAATTCTGCCCACTTTGTCGTTGTATCCTTAATTCTACGGAGTCCTTTACTCCAATGTCCTTTGGTTAGAATGCTGTGCCACTGAAAAACTTGTCTTCCAAAAACCTTTCTTTGATTTCTGATTGCTGTCTTATGTTACTGCTTTGATTAATAATTTTAAATGACCAATCACCATTTTCTAGTGCAGAAAACCAGCTAATTTAGCCAGCTGTTAATGTGCTGATTCCTCCTTTCATTTTCTACCCATTTACTGCCAAATACAGTATTTAATGAAGCTCAACATTCCTTGATAGATAACTTTTCAATTTCTTTTCAACTTAACAATCAATACTTCAAAGCATTGCTTTGAATGTGGAGAGGTGGCTACACCCAAACCTTTTTGCATACCTTAGGAGAGAGCTATAAAACATATTTTCACTGCAGAAGGCTTTCTTCTTTGCTTATGCTGTGAACAACTCTTCCCTATGTATATCATCTGTTAAATTAATTGTGCTCCCTACCTTTGACTGAAGCATTGTTTGCTTCAGGTTTAATTTATCTACTTAATTAATTTACACCTGTTGTATGTGCAATTATGGCTATATTCTTGATTCTAGATCCTTTGGTGTCTATTATCATACTTTTTTCAGTTACGCTTTGGACAGCTGGAAATGCTTGTTCATGTCACATCTCTGAAGATTTATTAGCTTCCTCCTTCTCATCTAAAATAAGTTATTCCACTAGCAGAAAATTGGGATGCAATTTGAATATGGCTACATCTTCCAGAAATACTTTGAAATATTCTGAATAAATCCAGAGCATTTTATAGAAAGGGTCAATAGGGAAGGACATTCAGTGTCTGATAGAAAACAGTAGTCCAATTCTCTGTACCTCCATGTGCAGCTCAGGTGTGAGTGCACTGGAAACAATTTCTCAGTTTGAACAGCAGTTTTGTAGAGACACCTAATGGGAGAAATCTCAGCTGTAGCTCTTTCTCTAATGTTTTCTACCAGCTGTCTTCAACAACACCCACATGTGCTGTGTTATAAACCCAAGGAACGTGACAACCCTCAATTCCTATGGAAGCAACTTTAGGATCTTAAGAGGCTCTTGAATTCCATTCCAAAATCTTTGCAGCTTTGGAGCACTGACTGTTACAACACATGTGTCCCTTCCTGTAGGTTTGCTTATTGAATGCTAATGGGAACAGGCTTGAAACTGTAAGCATCTATCTCAATCCACTTGAGTTATAAGGATTTCATTTTAAAAGATAAGATAAAAAACCCACTTTGTTTTGAACTTGCAAGAGCACACTTCAATCCAATTCTGTTTCTTTTAGACTATTTAGTGAGTGAACAGTACCTAGTGACTTTCTGAACCTAATATGAAATTCATGTGTTCAACTTAACTTTTCCTCTGAAACTTTTCATGTATATGTGTGCCACCATGCACCACACACAAAACAGCATAAGAGTATCCCTGTACAGAAATCAAGCTACCTGTCATATAGATGTCATATGAGGCCCCCAAACCCATGCAGCCGCTCTCTCCCTCACTTCCCCCTCTTTCTTCCCCAGTCCCGGTGAAATGGGAAGGAGAATCAAAAGAATGCAACTCCCACAGGTTCAGATAAGAACAGTTTAGTAACTAAAGTATAACAT
>JASSUY010003397.1:0-16182 GCA_032466535.1 Forpus xanthops | reverse complement strand
GGGCGAGACACTGGAATGGGTTGCCCAGGGAAGTTGTGAACACTCCATCACTGTTGGTGCTCAAGGCCAGGTTGGACATAGCCTTGGCTGACATGATTTAGCATGAGGTTTCCCTGCCCTTGGCAGGGGGGTTGGAACTAGATGGTCTTAAGGTCCTTTCCATCCCTAACTATTCTATGATTCTTTCCCCAGCAGCATATGCTGACATGATGCCATGTGGTTTGGGATATCCCTCTGGGGGTCAGCTGTCCTGGCTGTGTCCCCTCCCAGCATCTTGTGCACCCCAGCCTGCTACTGGTGGGATGAGAGGCAGAAAAGGCCTTGACTCTGTGTAAGCACTGCTTAGCAGTAACTGTGAAACATCCCTGTGTTACCAACAGTGTTTTCAACACAGATCCAAAACATAGCCCATACTAGCAGCTATGTATCTCAGCCAAAACCAGTGTAGATACTTGGTGTGTCAAATGTTGTGGTCCAGGAGAGAACAGAGCAATGTGAGAAGGATGTTAAAATCCAGTAAAACAGGCAAGTACTGAGAGGCATATGTGTATAAGCCTGCTTAGCTTGAAGTTCATTGATTCCCAGCTATTTATAAATTGCAAAGTGTTTCCAGTGTAAGGCTCTTAATATGGTCCCTGTCTGTATTTAATAGACACGTTTCATGTTAGTTTTTATGTAAGGCATATCTGCATGTGGTCAATTCTATGGAATTCATAGAAACAAAAGCATGTTATTTAAATAGTTTGTTAAAAAGATTTGGCATGGTTGGGTCCTTACCTGATGTGATTTATGATGTTTTTATACTTTCATCTTGACTAATGTTCTGAGTCTCTTGGTGGAAGGTCAGGATTGGAGAACTGGAGAGTAAACTTCATCACAGCTAGAATGTTTGCAGAGTTAAAAACGCTGGGAAAGCAAGGGCATACTTGGAAATGTTTTTCCATAAAATCTTGCTTTCCATCTATAGATGTCTTTCACAAAATGCTTAAGACAAATCTCAGTATTTCCAAGGTAATATCTTTCTAAGTGTTTGCATTTTTAGGTTTTAAGAACTATAAGCATGTGCAAGTTTGAATTCACATTGTGTTTCTGACATGGTTTGAGAGGTGGGTTATGCCAATATTACAGAATATAATTTAGTGTTCAGACCTTTCTATGTGGTAATAGTTTGTAAGGTAAAAATAACTCTGCTTGATACCTGTATCTCGAAATTCATTCAAAATTGATTTTTGCAGTGGCAGAATTGGGGCTGTTGAATGAGGGGAATGTTTGTCATCCACTGGCACTGAATAGGGAAGTTACTGAATGACTCTTTCTCACATCAAGATATGATGTTTTAAAGAGTCAATTCTCACAGCTGATCTGTCCATAAAAAAAAAACAAAAAAAACCCAGAAAAACCAGAATGAAGATCATAGACTACATGTATGTTGGACTTCTCTTGAGAGCCTGGAGCAGACTGTTTTCTTTGACAATCTCATGAAAGCTCCTTTTAAAGCCTCTTGATGCTTTTACTTGAGTCAGAGTTTTCAAATACATTGTGAAATGAGCAAACCTCTACTAAGAAGGATGTGGGAGTTTGGTGGAGGTTTTTGTTGTGTAGGTTTGTGGGGGTTTTGTTGTTTGTTGTTTTTGTCCTCAAGACTTTAGAGCAGCTAAGCTTTTTTTCTTCACTCTTTATCTCTAGGCTAGTTTATTCTTAAACGTTTATTATGTTAGGAGGGTGTCATGTCCCCCTCCCCGTTATCAAATGCTGCTAATGAACATACTGACCATGAGAGTGTTGAGGGTGGCTTCCTGTCAGAATTGCTTTACGTAAAATTGCAAGGAAGCAAATGTTTCTCGTATCCTTCCATTGTGGTATTTCCTGTGAAGCAGCAGACTGGATGCATGTCCTGGATACAGACTTTTTTATGGCACAGTATGTGTTGGGATGCTCCAATCAAATCCTTGTTGGTATCCCTTATAGTCTCAGCATAGCAGGAAGCGAGACTTCCTGACATCCTGTTGTTCTCCAGTTAGCCTGACTTTGGAGAGCTCCTGGCTCTGTCACAATCCACAATGAAGGTGAGCTTAAAATGAAGTTAGGATTATATATATAAGTTTTTTGTAAGTTTAAGCTATAGTTTTATAACCTTTTTTTCCTGAAACATTCCTTTTTTTAATAGTTCTCTCTCCCCCTGTAGTACCTTACTGATACAGTTCTGGTGTCAGCACAAGTGCCTCTCATGTATTTTGTTTATTTAGGATGAGGGCTGTTGTTTCATGATTCTATTCATACTTGTAGTTTGCTTGTTTAAAACCAGCCACAAGAAGCATGTAGCTAACAATGAAAATATTACACTCCTGATGCTTTCTTGTTCCTCTACAGTTTAAATATTTTCCCTAGTTTGAGCAGTTGTTAAGCTTATCTGGTTTTGTGTTTAAGCTAGGTTTTGTGTGTTTTGCCGTCACCTTATTGGTAATCTTTTTTTATCTCTATTATAAATTACACTATTAATAAACCTTAACAGAGCTTTTTTTTTTTTTTTTTTGAAATTGTATTTCTTATTTGCTTGATGTCTTTTTTTGCATACATAATATTTAAATACTTCCCTGTGTTTCGAGGAATTTCACAACTAGGCAATTTGCTAGCTCCTATCCTTATTCCTTATGGCTTCAAATAAATAAGAGACATCTTTGAATTATCTGTACCCCAGAGAAAACACAATGAAATAGTTATTTGTCTTGTGTGTGTGGTAACTTCTTGAAGTGTATTAGTGCTTTCGTCTACTTGATTCAGCATCTATTTTGTGGCTTTGCTCTTCTGAGCTGTATACACACTACCTGAACCTGAGAGATGTCAGCTCACGTATGTATAGCTGAGGTAGAACTGCTGCTCGTTGGGACCAGAAATGATCCTCACTCTGAGAGCAGAACAATATACATATTAGCATATGCAAGTACCTCAAATACTGTGAATACCTGCAGCGATTTCTTTGTCTTACTGAGCAACACTGTCATTAAATGTTCCTAAATCTGCTCTGCCTTTGCCAGTCTATCACTTAACCAGCCATAACTGGTCTGGCAGCCCCTCTTCTGGTTACTTTAGGTAGCTTTTGTTAACATTCTTGCTTCTCTTAAGTTCACCTAGCCTTTGTTGGTCCCTTTCTTTATTCTGCCCTGGGAATATGTTTTGTTTTTTCCTTTCCTGCCTATGAAGGCTGCTTTCTGGGGTACAGACTTCCTGATAGTGCCTGTGGGATGAGTCTGTTATCAAGAAACTAAATGAGTTTTTGTTGACTTTTTAGATAGAAACTGCTACACTGTGGAAAACTAAAGCTCGTTCTGTTTCTTAAATCAATTGGAACAACTGTAATAGCTATCTTTTATTGTCCTGTTTCTAGTCTTGCGCAAGGGAATACCGAGACTCCTTTCAACCTATGCAAAGTCTGTTGTGAGAGCTGTTTTCATGAGACTTTGGATGAATGTTTCCATTACCTCAGGCAAATATTATGGGTCTCTTTTTTTTTTTTTTCTTTTTTCTTTTTAAAAATCTCTTCCCCCCCCTGAAAATCCAGATGTTTAATGTCATCATCCAGTGCTTGAAAGTTACTGGAGTGTTTTCTACAAGATAGTTTAAGGTTTGGATCTGTTTCCCACAGTTAAAAAAAGAAAAATCAAATAACCCTTGTGTTTCATCTCTCCTCTTCTCAAACCTCATTCTCCATCTGACCTATGCAGCAGCTTTACTCTGTGTGAAATACGTTAATTTTTGGCAGTGCAGCCTTTCTCTGTGTCTCGTAGAATAAAGAGGCAGTAGGTACATTGTGTAGTACTTTTTAAAGTATTTGTAGTAATTTTTGAAGTACTTTCTGCATAATCAGGTACAGTGCCTGTGAGCTGCTAGAGAAAATTAAAAGTGTGTCAACAGTAGTGATACCCAGTAACACTTTTGGACAAAATGTCTGAGGAAAGCTTCTCTCTCCTGATAATAACGTTTTATTCAACTTTCCTGTAGTTTAAATAATACCTCATAGTTTTAGCAAGCATATTCTTCCGGTTTTCTCAAAGGCAGCCGTTTCTATGTTCTCTATTTAAAAAGGGAAGAAGGGTGTCTCTTTTTTAAAGGGTGGGGGAAACCACATTGTTTTAGTGGTCCATAAGACCCACTGAAAAGCTGACATCTTGATTGGGTATTTCTACAGTTGCGGTTTGCATGATACCATAGTAATGCTTAGTTTAAAGGTTTGTTTCTGTGACTTATTGCATGTTCTTTTGTTTTCAGACTTTTGATGCAAATGACCTGTATCAGGGACAAAATTTCAGTAAAGTTCTCAGTTCTCTCGTGGCTTTAAATAAGGTGACTGCAGGTAAGTAGACTCTGCTCTGTCTTTGTGCTCACTTACAATTACCTTTAACTCATGTCAGTGTGTATTTATACCTGTGGATACATGCATGATAAAAGGAACACGTGCAGCATTTTTTTATTTGCAGTTCATCTTGTTAAGACTTTGACCGTGGTTTCTCTGTGTTCTCTAGTCTCTTCTTCTGCAAGAGGAAGCTTTGCAGTGGAGTTGAGGCTGAGCCTTTTAGCTGGCAATTCTTAGTGAAAGGACCTGTTTTTCTTGTTTGTTTTTATGTTTTCCCCCAGTTTGAAATGTTGAATTTAACTTTTGCCCAGCTCTGTCTTCTCATGTTTGAACAATCTTGTCAAGGTTTTGTTATTCTCTCCACTCCTCTTCCCCTGGTACAAGCCTTTCTTGAATGCAACAAAACGATAGCCAACATCTTTGATTTCCTAAGCCATGCTTAGCCATGTTTCATTTGGATAACAGGTAGAACTCATGAGCACCCACCTCAAGTTCTTTGGTGTGAATGTGGGAGCTGTAGAGATACCACACAGGTGAGAAGTGTCCATGCTTCATTGTGGGGTGAGGATGCGCTAAATCATGCCATTTGGACCCAAGGACAATCAAGAAATGTTACCATTGGTGACCCTTTTTAGGCTTCCTGCTGTTCTATGGTCGGCCTTTATGGTATCAGCAGCAAGTTCCAGTAGTTGTCATCAGATTAATGTCTGGGGGAGAGAGATAAAAAATGGACCATAGTTGTCAATTTTTATATGAGGAAGAAGAAAAGGAAGCTGATGAAAGTCTGTGGTGTAGATCGGTGTTTTGTTGTTTAGTAGAATTACGATAAGTACCCTTCTCACTTTTATAATACTCCTCTGATTCATTACAGCAGAGGTATTTATTTTTGGTGACTTCCCTTTTCCTCCCTGCATGAGAACACCTTCAGGAGTGAATTTTACAATCAAATTCTTAGTTCTAATGAGTGGGCATGGAGCAATACCATTAACTTCTTTGGAGCTATTTACAGCAGTTGTTGATGCTGCCTTTCATCTTAACTGCAAGTGCAAATGGAGACCATTTTAGCTTGTCTTTAAAGCTGCTGTACACTGACCATAGCTGTGTTAAAAGGGGGAGAAAAAGTGTGGCTGTTTCATCCAGACATCAATAGATTAATACCCACATCAAAAAGCTGCAATTGCATCTGGCTTAGAAAGAACCCAGGCTAATCCCTTTCATTGGGGGGTGATGGTAGTATGGAAACCAAAATCAAAACCACATGCAAGCTGTGGTGTTACTTCATTCCTAAGAGGAAGCAACACTGCATAAATCTCCCTGACCAAAAAGCGTTTGTTCTTCCAAACGGTTTTCTTTAATTAGGTGACTGTGTAGAAGGCATTTTAGACTCTTATTTCCCTACTCTAGTAGTAGAAGATGACTTTCATATCCCCATCTGGATTCTCAAGAATTTCAAGTGTACATAGGTTCTTCTGAGATGGGCCTTTCTGTGATGGAAGGAGTGTGAGTAATGAGCACAAAGACTGATGAAAGGCTGCTATGGGTACACACTCCATCAAATTCATAACTTCAGAGGTGTGGGATCAAGTTTTCAGTTGCTGTTTGTAGAAAGAGAAGAACTGATATAGAGAGGTTGAGATAGCGGTAGAGAAGAAATGATGTTACAAACCCTGGAAACCTTTGGATGGATGGAACAGTGAAGCTTCTGAGAGAACTACCAAATTAATGTTTGTCAAACATGCACATCCTGTTGCCGTTCAACATTCATGAGTTGAAGCTTTTCTCACTCTAATCTGATTGAGAAATTAATTGTCCATGCTTTGTTTAGTATTTTAATGGAAACTTTAATGGATACGTGGGATCTGCAAGCCTTTTACATCTTCGAAAAAATCAAACTGTTTTGGAAGTATTCAGATATTGTTGGTAAAAATACGTGAAATTTGCACATGGCTTGCTTGTGATAGTTTTCCTTCTTTTCATCTTAAACGCATACATGCAATTTCTAATTCAGGCCTCAAAAGATGCTCTTGTGTTGGTGTTTTTTAGCTCTGCTGTTATGAAGTAGAAAATTTGGGAAATCAGGCTGCACATAAATGAATTCTAGGTAGTCTCTTTTAGGGTTGCTCAGGGGCTGGAATGCACTGCCATGGGTCAACATGATCCTTGTTGCCTGAGTAAACTGTGTCATGGTATGATGCTGGATTTGCTGGTGTGTCTGTTCTGCTTGGCTGCAGTCAGGAAACATGGCAAACTGGACATGGAGATGTTTCAGGTTACTTCTAATCATTAAGTGCTATTAATTGATGATGGTTATAGCAACCTTAAAGTTTTTGGTAGCATTAATGTTAGCCATAAAGTTATGATTTACGAATGAAGCCCATGATCATAGAATCGTAGAATAATTAGGTTGGAAAGGACCTTAAGATCATCTAGTTCCAACCCCCCTGCCATGGGCAGGGAAACCTCCCTCTAAACCATGTCCCCCAAGGCTATGTCCAACCCGACCTTGAACACAACCAGTGATGGAGCATTCACAACTTTGCTGGGCAACCCATTCCAGTGCCTCACCACCCTTACAGTAAAGAATTTCTTCCTCATATCCAATCTAAACTTCTCTTTAAGTTAGAACCAGTCCCTCATGAACAGACCTTCCCCAGATCTCATCCATTTTTCTCCCAGCTGTCTGTGAAAACACAGATGTATGCCCTTTCTGTAGGGGACTATAATCACCAGGTTTTATGTTAATACAGTTGCCTTTAAGTGCCTTTGGAAAAGCAGGTTCACAAAGTGTGAGGTCTTTTATGACCAGTGTGTAACGATGCTGGGTGCTGGGACATCTAGTCCAAGTCAGGCTTTGCCAAGAAAGGTTAGACCAGATGATCCTTGAGGTTCCTTCCAACTTGGTATTCCATGATTCTATCCAAACAAAATATGCAGCTTGATAGTTTTAATATTACACTATATGATGAGTGAGCATATATTTTACATGGGGTTTTTTTTGAGAGATAAAGATTTATTCAAAGAGGTGCACAAGAGGAAGGCATTTTCCGCTCAGTTAATATGGACTTGAAGGATCCTTTGTCAACACTTCTGTGCTTGTAGTCTATCTCAAACCCTTTTCCTCCTCCTTCATCTCAGCTGATGTTCAATGCCATGCTGAAGTCAGAAGATGAAGTTAAGATGAACTGAGTTGTCCCTGCAATTGTCCCTTGTTATGGAACAGCAGATATGCTTTGTTCCCCAGTTTCCTTATGGAACTGAGCCTGTATGTGTCATTTACCTTGGACAAAAAAAAAAAAAAAAAAAAACCTTGGGTTTGTCTAATCATGGTCTGCTTTTGTCTGAAAGTAACTAATAGGTAACTGTCGTGTACCTCTGATACAGAGGTCAAGTGTTTGAAGCAAAGCAACTACTAAGAAATAGAGTAACAGAGGCATAAAACACAGGAGAGCTTGCATAGTCTAGTGGAGACATAAAGGTTTGAGATAGAAAATGCTGCACTGTTTTCAGGGCTCCTTGAAGCCCAGGTGGTCACTGAATAATTTACTTGTATGTGGGAAAACTTGAGGAAAAGGAAGTGCTTGCTGTACTCATGCAGAGAAGCAGTGCTTGCTAATACGTCACCTGTGCAAGGACCCTGGGAGCATCTCCCCTCCTGGGGGTTTGGCTGTGAGGACTGAGGGAGCTGGTTCCAACATAACTCTGTGGAGAGCCTCCCAGCAGTGCTGTGGGAGTCCAGCATTGACCTTAGGATCCCCTTTCTGCCCTGTCCCGTGTCTGGCAGTGGCCTGCTAATGCCCACCCCATTCATGAGTGGGGTGACATCCTGTCCCAAGGTATGTCCCTGATGTCCAGGGCTGGCACTGCTCCAGTGCCCAGCTGCCATGCTTCTGGCTGGTGCAGTGGGATGAGCTCTACTGCAACCTTGATGCCTCCCAGCCCAAAGAGACCCCTGTAGCACTCTGACAGCACCTAACACTGCCCTTCAGAAGAGCGCCTTGAATTCACCTCTGCTTCTCAAAGCAGAGATACGAAAGAGGGGAGAGGTTTTGGGGCTTCTGTTTTTTTCTTCTTTTGAGAAAGCAGCTTTCTTTTTTCTATTCCTTCTATTCCTCCCCCTTCCTCCAAAGAAGAAATAGCTTAGTTGGCAAAAAAAGGATGAGACAAAGGAGCATAGGAAAAAAGACAGTGGAAGGAATGTTTTAATTGAGAAGGGGGGGTGGAAGAGCAAAGAAACAGATGTGGCTGGCTTTACTTCAAGCAAGTTTTATGCATTCAAAATTCTTGGCCACTAGCTAAAATGATGCTGGTTAATTACCTTTAAATAGACTGGTAGTGAGTAGGAATGGAGAAATAAAATTCTGACCCTCCTCTTCTGAACAGCTTAAATTGTTTCCCTGCCTGTGTGGGGAAGAAACCAGTGTCTCAGGATTTTGGGTTACTTATTTTATTTTAAATCTTGTATTACTGAGAATCTGCAGATATATCTGCTCTAAGCATGTGAATTTTGGAGATAAGCTGAAGGTACATGCATATTTCTCAGATTCTAATGCCTACTTAATTTTTTTCTCCTGTTGCAGACATAGGGCTAGGCAGTGACTCTGTATGTGCACGTCCCTCATCTCACCGGATAAAATCTTTTGATTCTCTGGGATCCCAGTCTTTACACAGTAGAACTTCAAAACTCTTCCAGGGACAGTATCGGAGTTTGGTAAGTTGCAGAAATGAAACATGCTGTGGTGTGGCTTTATTTTTTCTTACAGGCTTTCCAAGTAAATTAATAGTGTAGCAGAGTAACTGTTTCCTCTCACCTCTGTTTCAAGCAAGTGACATTCTATTCTTGTATGTTTTCTTGTGATGTTCCAAAATATATGCAGCTTTCTGTGAACTTCTTTTTCTCTCTTACCACTCCATGTTCTCTGCATACACAGTATCTCTCTGGATTTATTTCTTTTCAGTATAAGGACTTGCTTTTCCAAAGACAAAAATCTCATTTTCTTCATGTCTCTGAGTTTAGGGATGATGATTGAAGCACAGACAAACCTCAGGCAAAACTGCTAGTATTAATGTGCAGTATTGGTAGTTATTCCTATTTTCTGTTATGTTTCAAGGTTAATCCTTCAATTAGCCTTCAGTTACTGAGTGGTATAGGCAGCTGTTTTAAGTATAGCTGAAATCAGGATGGAGTACTGTATTGTAACTGTAGGGTTCTTTTCCTGACTAAAAGGTTTTCAAGGAGAGTTCAGAATCCCTACTGTAAACTACTCTTTTCCATGCTTGAAGGAGGTTGTTTTGAGCTATGTGATGATTGCTATGTGAAACTTGAAACACAGTCCTCTGCATAAGCTTTCTTAGGTGTGGTTTGATGTGTTTTATCTGGTAGTAGAGCCCATGCAAGTTCTTGCAGTAGGCCACTAATTCCATCTCCCCCTCTACTGTTCACAACCCACTAAGTTTTGCTGATGCAGCTGTTTGTGAGACCAGCTGTTAGCTGGATCACTGAAGTAATCAGAGTTCTTAAGTGCTTTTATAACCTTAGTGATCTGAGCAGCTCTTTACAACGTTGCATAGGGGCAGAGAAGTGCAGGAAGGGTGGCAAGAGAGCTAGTGGACAAACTCCAAAAATTCTTAGTTTGATTTTGCTGCAGTAGATAATCAGTTTGGAACAGTTCTCACCAAATGTGCTGAGCTTTCTGCATGTTTTCAAAGTTGGTTTTGCCCTCATTCTCCTAAAGTTTCCCAGCCATTGAAAGTCTGTCTGTTAAATTGAGTTGTGATACAATGATGTGCTGTGGGTATGAATTAAGCTGACATGTTATAAGATTCCAGTTATGATATGCAGTACGTCTTTTAATTATCTCAACTATCTAGACAACATGTAGGTGAAATTCTGCTGCTTGGATAGTAGCAGATTTTTTCACACAGTTATTTTCTCACTTAGGACTTTTTTAGTTATAGAAGTATCAGTCCCTACCTGTGATGGAGACAGATGTGATTTATAATGCTGTCCTCCCATTTCCAATGTAATAGATTGTATTTGGATTATTTGAAGACACCCAACTTTTTAGCTAAAAAGTTTGCCCTAACTCTCATGAAATGTTTGAATGATGCAGATACTCAAAATTGACATTCAAGAAAAAAGTGTTGAGTTTAAACTTCAGTAATTTGAAATACTTCTTAGAAGTAGCTATTCTAATATCTGATGGTTGTGACAGTGATAATCTGTCTTCACATCTGTAATAGGGGACGAGTGAAAATATATATTTTTATATGTATATGTGGACAGCTGTAAGTCTGTGCTGCAGAATTACAGCTTTGCTAACCTTGAAACAAATGATTTGTGAGTACTTATTCAAGGTGAATTGCCTGTTTCATAGGTTTTATGGAAGAACACTGTCCTTCTCCATTGGTAGCCCATGGAGAACTGCACATTTTCAGGTGTGGAGTGTTCCAACCTGTTCTATTAAAGAGGGGGGGGGGGAAGTGAAATTTTAAGCCGTGAACTCTTTTATTTATATCCAGAATCAGATTAAACCTAAGTCTGTTCTGCCCTCCAAGCCCAGAAAGTTTTAGGAAAGAAACTCTCTAATATAGAAATGTAAACCTGTTGTTTCTTTATAGTTGCCAAAGGGAGTTTCCATTTATACTGTATATAGAAAAAAAAAAAAAAAAGAATTTGGTTTCTTGGGAGAATGAGAATTATTTTCATTTTAGCTCCGTTACCACCTTCTTACTTGAAGGGGTTGTACTAAGACAGTATATTCTTCGGACTGATACAAATCTATGTATTAAAAGTGAGAGAAATACTGGAAATAGCAAATCCTTAGAATGGCAGTTCCTTACAATACTTACAGTAAAAATGTGAGGAGAGTGTAGATTAGAGGTTGTTTCCATTTTATGAATACTTTGGTTTGTTCATGGAATAGTTCTTTATATCTCTAATGTGATCTTGTTCTTTGTTTTCTCACTAGGACATGACAGATAACGGCAACCATCAGTTGGTGGTGAGAGCAAAGTTTAATTTTCAACAGACAAATGAAGATGAACTTTCTTTTTCAAAAGGCGATATTATTCATGTTACAAGAGTGGAAGAAGGAGGCTGGTGGGAAGGAACTCTAAATGGCAAAACAGGCTGGTTTCCAAGTAACTATGTACGAGAAATAAAATCAAATGGTGAGTTCTGAAGGAGCGCTTATTTGCTGCACAGATTCTTCCTTTGGGTAGAGATTGACGGTTGATTCATTAAAAATTATAATGCGTTTAGTTTAAGCTTGACTGTATGTATTGTGTTATTCATTCACAGTAACCATTAATACTCAGGAACTCATACACCTCCACCTCAGTTTGCTACATGGAGTGCTCTAGGAGTTCTGAATTAACAATACACATGCAGAAAACTCTCCCCTCCTGTTTGCTTGTCTGTTTCTGTCACAATTGAGCTGCTCAGACTTCCTTGATGTGAAGTCCCAGAATGCTGGATTTTGGCTCTGATGCTGGCATGCTTTGATTGGTGCTTTGGGTTTAAATAGTGGGAGATGTCCTGCAAATGTCTATAAAAGCAACAAAGCCTAAACCACCCCCCCCCCCAAAAAAAAAAAAAAAAAAAAAAGGGAATCCTACCCAAAAAAATCTCTCAACATGTCCCATTACTTAGAAGTAAACCACCACAGGACATATTCCCAGCTCTGTCAAAAACTACTAAAAGTTGAGAAAGTTTTGGGAAGATTAATGTATTTATGGTTTTTCTTTTACTTTAAAGAAAAGTTGAAGATACATAAACAATATATAGGCTTCACTCTTTTACTCAAGTTTTATTTTGAACTCCAGGCACTTACAGTGTCTTCTGTAAATGTCAGCTTTGAGGCTGAATATTGGAGCTAACATTCCTTTCTAATCCACTAGGACCTTGGCATGGGTGATATAATCCCTTCTGCCCCTGCTTTGTGTATCTTTCTTGTCTTGTCTTCTTTTTGGAGGTTAGGAATAAACCTTATAGGATAAAACTACACAGGGACTCTGAAAAGCTTTACCAATCTTCTCCTTGTCACAGCTCTGATGAAAACACGCATCTTCTGGGCCATGCTAAAATCATTGTCATGACCTCTTTTTGTTTTAGGCAGCCATACAGATGTGTGATAGAGAAGTTAAATGTTGATGGTAAAAATCCATTATATTTTTTCTTAAGTTCTGCAGTTACAATCTCTTACTTTCTTCCTTGATTTGCTATCTGCTGACTCATTTTGCAGAATGCTAGTCTTAGATCTGTAACTTCATCATTTTCAACTTGATCCTCTTAGGCATAGTCATGATGTAAGACTTAGCTTTAATGATCTTCAGAGGTCTCCCAAATGTGGCTTACCCTGAAAACCAGTTCCTGAAGCCTTTCTTGTCTTCTCTGTAGTGTTGTAGCAATCTCTTTCAGCCGTGATAACATTCTTGTCTGGTCTCTACTTATGTAAACTGTTACTGCAGAGTCTTGTTTGGAATTCATCACTTGGATCTCTTCTGACTCCTGAGGCTGGAACCTGGGTGAGCTCTGGAATGGAAGTAGCTTTTAACAGTGAAAATGGGACAAGAAGTAGTTCCCAGCAACTGAAATGAAAGTTGTTCTTGTTTTTTTAATAATACTTCACCCCAATTAAGTACCTCTCCTAAATAGGAAAGTCAGCAAGCTGTGGGACTGACGTTAGTACTGAGGGCCCCTTTAAGTACTGGAAGGCTACTCTAAGGCCTTCCCCTGGCTCTTCAGGCTGAAAAACCTGAACTGTCAGCCTGAGACTTAAGACCTAAGACCTCGCCTAAGAGAGGTACTCCAACCTTTGAGCATTTTCCAGTCAGTTTTTGGTTATTGATGATATGATTTCACCTTTCTTCTCTCAAATGTGGCTGAAATTCTGCAACTAGATACAAAATCTGTACAGACAGCACTTATAATTTTTGATGAGTTATTTGGAGAGCTCCTGGGAAATGGTGCATTTGATTAAATGAATCTTTCTAGTCGGCTTGTAACCTGTCTTTGGTGAACTGTGTAGCCAAAGAAAAGAAAGAAGTTCTTTCTGCATGCGTGTTCTTGTTTTAATCCTCACAAAATTCACAGGCATTAGATATTTAAATGAAAGGATTTTTTGATTCAGTTAAAATCCTTTAATGTCATATAACTGTATATTTGTTAACTTAGCCTGTATTGTTGCCCTGAAGTTAGATATTCAAGGGAAGGAAGAAAGACCTGCTTATTAAGAGAAAGTACCTTTACTCCTATTGCTTTCTTAAAGATTTTAGAAGTAAACTACATTACATATATTGCACAAGCAGAGCATGTTGCATTGTGATGTATCTAAATCAGAGTAGCTGAAACATCACAAAACTCTGCCTACATTACTCATTTTCTTAGCTAGGGCAGTGATTAGTGTTAGCACAGAAACTGGGCAAACTTGTTAGATATTTGACAGTGTGACTTCACTGTATTGTTTGTTTTTCTGTATATAAAGCAGATCAGGAAGGGGTAAAGGTGTAGGTGATGTCTTATCTCATAAACTGCTGCTTCTGCCTTGCACAGTAGGGAGATTTGGAGGCTTAGTTCTGAGGATTCCCTGGCGATGAAAGGAATAGCGGTTACCCCAAATGGAATGCTCTTGCTTAGCATCTGTCAGATGTTAATCAGATTTAAAAAAAAAAATCACGTGGTCGCTTATCAAAGTTTAATCCGTTTTAATGGCGTGAGATTACACAGAAGGGACTGTGGCTTTGAAAAATTAAATATGGTATGTCACAAAACTTATTCTCATTCTTCTCAGAAACTAATGTATCAGTCTAGTTTTTCTTCTGTTATGCTTTCTTGACAGTTATATTAACATGAGGACCAGTGCAAATTA
This sequence comes from Forpus xanthops, assembly GCA_032466535.1. Classification (NCBI taxonomy): domain Eukaryota; kingdom Metazoa; phylum Chordata; class Aves; order Psittaciformes; family Psittacidae; genus Forpus; species Forpus xanthops. The sequence goes on along the minus strand of JASSUY010003397.1, from coordinate 1,962 downwards.
CAGTGTTAGTGGTTCTTCTGGTTGGATGCTAAAGAAAACCAAACAAACACTTTTAGCCTGGGGGGGAGGGGGAAGGAGAGAAAAAAAAACCCCACAACCTGAAAACCTACCAAGAATGCTGGTGTTCTTCTCCTCAGCTTTGTACACTTGAAGGGGTATTTTATTCTCTTGTCAAGTGTTAATCTACCAGCATAAATAGAATAGAGGTTGGGACCAGTGGATCCTACCAGGGAGGAAGCATTGGTAGCATCTACATTGCAGCGTGGAGCATGTTGCGGTGATGCCTGAGCCAGCTGGAGAACTGGGAACAAGTTTAGGCCTGCCCTCCTTGTGCTGGACTTGAACTGATTGGACTAGAGCAACAGAGCTTGCTTGTAGCAGTTCACTCATAGCAGCCACATAGCTTTTGGTGTCCCAGCTGGTATGTCTTTCATTCATATTGTAGGGTGAAATAACCCAAATCATAAAACCATAGAATAGTAGGGTTGGAAAGGATCTTAAGATGATCAAATTCCAACCCCCCTGCCATGGACAGGGACACTTCACACTAAATAGCGTCACACAAGACTCCAACCAACCTTGCCTTGAACACTGCCAGGGATGGAGCATTCACAGTTTCTGTGGGCAGACTGGATTACACAGCATAGCCTAGGAATTTCAAAAACACACAATGTTCTTGCAGTACTAGGGTTGAAATGTTCTAGTAAAGTACATCCTGAAGGAGTACTTTGTGGAGTAGCATGACACAGTCTGTTTCATATGGCATAAACAGCACATATGACAGAAGAGAGATAGGGAGAGATTGTGAGTGCCAAGTAATTTGAAGGCAAGTAAAAGAAGTATTTCCAGGTAAATGAAAATAGAGCCAAATAAAACATTGGGAAGATTGGGTAAACTGGCTTTTTTTTCCAGTCACTTTAGGTAGATGTGTGTAAAGGATAAAGTTAGTTAATTCTAGAGTTCATGATATGATACATTTCAGTGATCATGAGATGGTTGAATTTGAGATCTTCAGGATAGTGAGAAGAGCATGCAGTAAGCTCACTGCCCAGGACTTCAAGAGAGCAGACTTTGGCCTTGTCAGGAATCTGCTTAGTAAAGTTCCAAGGGATATAGCCCTAGAGGGCAGGGGGGTCCAAGACTGTTGGTTGATATTCAGGGATCACCTACAAAAATCTCAGGAGTGTTGCATCCCAACTGAAAGGAAGTGCAACAGGAGGACCAGGGGACCTCCTTGGATGGACAAGGAGCTGCTGAGGAAAATTCGAAAGAAAAAAGGTTTATAAGAGATAGAAGCAAGGACAAGCAGTCTGGGAAGCTAGGAACCAGGTTAGGAAAGCTAAGGCCCACTTAGAATTTAACTTAGCTAGGGATGTGAAAGATAACAGGAAGGGATTCTATAGGTACATTGAGTATAAAAGACAGACTAGGGACAACATGGGCCCCCTCTGGAAGATATCGGGAGAACTGGCTACCCTGGATTTGGAGAAGGCTAAGGTTCTTAATGACTTCTTTGCCTCAGTCTTCACTAGAAAATGCTCTGGCCACACTACCCAAGTCTTGGAAGGCAGATGCAGGGACAGTGAGAATGAAGACCCTGGACCCAACTGTAGGAAAAGATCTGGTTCGAGACCATCTTAGGAACCTGAACTTATACAAGTCCATGGGACCTGATGAAATCCATCTGCTGGTCCTAAAGGAGCTGGCAAATGAAGTTGCTAAGCCACTGTCCATCATATTTGAAAAATCATGGCAGTCAGGAGAAGTTTCAGATGACTGGAAAAAGGGAAATATAACTCCCATTTTCAAGAAGGGGAAAATGGATGAGCTGGGGAACTACAAACCAGTCAGCCTCACCTCTGTGTCTGGCAAAATGTTGGAGCACATTCTCCTGGAAGGCATGCTGAGGCACATGAAAAACAACAAGGTGCTTGGTGACAGCCAGCATGGCTTCACTAGGGG
>JASSUY010003394.1:0-37443 GCA_032466535.1 Forpus xanthops | reverse complement strand
AGACTCCCCTGCCGTCCAGCGCTGCTTTGCTCATATTCTACTTGCTGCTATAATTAATAAATTCTAAATTGAACACTGATGGTCATTAACTTCTGAACAAATGTCAGATGCTTTCACAGATTACTTTATCCACAAGTGACTATAGAAACTGTGTCTTGACAAAAAAATTTCATCATCTTTTCACTCCTATCTGATGAATTTAATTAATTATTTGGCATGAAAATTTATTATTGATCACTGATTCAGAACAGAAAAACTTATCTATACTTTTTAATGTCACCTCGCCTCTATAAATCAGCTCTTGAAACTGGATATTTATTACTTGTGGTTTGGTTGCTTTCAACTATTTCTTTTTTTAGCAGTAGATAATTTATGACAAATTCATCCTGGATTTACAATAAATTTCCCTTAGTGAGTATGGATAATATGAAGGACTCCTTTCAAATTTGACCAGTTTGTCATGGATGTAGTTCATAGCTGACCCTTTTATTTAGAAGCTTCCAAGTTACTGCACATATAGAGCTAGTTTTGCTGTGACTTGTTAGTAAGTGGGATTAGCAAAGAGACTGGTTTTGGTGAATGCAAGTAATTCAGAGCTTTTAGTCTTTTAGAACACTGGGAATGTTGATCATCCCTCTCACAGTATCCCTCGCCTACTTTTTTCTTTTTAAATTTTCATTATGCAAATGCTAACAACTTTAATGATAATGTGCCTCTGCAAGAATAATCTGTTTTCCTGATGTGGTGGAAGATTCGTTCATCTTCATTGAAGTATTTCAAATTTGTGCATCCTCACGCAGCATATAACATTTAATCAGCACTTCGTAAGACCCTTGCCTTTCAAGTACTTGCTTTTCTTCTAGCAGATGATACTTTCTGCCGCATTTGTTATTGATCCACTTGGAATGTCTCACTGATTTTCTAAGTTTTTATTTTGTCACAGTCTAATTGCCATTTTGTGTCTTTGATATTGTTGTGGTTTAACCCCAGCTGGTAACTAAGTACCAAGAAGCAGCTAGCTCAGTCATTCCCCCTACCCCTAGTGGGATGGAAGGATAATCAGAAAAAGAAGTAAAACCCATGGATTGAGATCGGAATAGGCAGTTTAATAATTAAAGTACAATATACTACTACTACTAATAATAATAATAATAATGAAAAGGGAGATAACTAAAATGCAGATGAATGCTACAACCAACCAGCCAAGTAAAAATATCTCAAACTAACAAACACAAGTGATGCATAACACCATTGCTTACCACTCACTGACCACTGCCCAGCCTGTCCCCAAGCAGCAATCAGCCCCTCCCAGCCAACTCCTCCAGTTGATATACTAGGCATGATCTGCTGTGGTATGGAATACCCCTTTGGCTAGTTTTGGTCAGGTGTCCTATCTCTGCCTCTTCCTGGCTTCTTGTGCCCCTCCTCACTGGCAGAATATGAGGGTCTGAAAAGTTCTTTGACTTGGCTAAGCATTACTTAGCAACAACTAAAACACTGACGTGTTATCAGTGTTGTTCTCAGGCTAAAGCTAAAACAAAGCACCGCACCAGCTACTAGGGATGAAATGAACTCTATCCCAGCCAAGACCAGGACATGAACACATCCAATAGCTTCTTTTTTCTTTTACAAACATTCTGTAATATTTCCAGTGTTACTGGATCTATCATATCACATCTTTGTCTAATCTTTTTTGGCTATGTTCAGAATTGGAACAAGGCTGTAGATCTGAGAATGTCTCAGATCCTATGTTGACATTTGGATTTACTGAAGTTTTATGAATTACACACACCTTCCATGTTCATCTGGCCAGCTATAAACTACCTGCATCTTCGTTGTTTAGTCTGATGAATGTGATATTGGTACTTCAAGCCTGAAATAAAAAATACAAGTATTGTAAAGCAGAAAAAAAAAAAAAAAAAAAAGTAACACTCTGCCAGTATCATGTGACTGTATGCATGCAGCAGTAGATGTGCAAATGAAAATGGTACTGTAAGATCCAGCTTTCATTTTGTAGAATATCTTTTTAAAACTACTTGTGTAGAAAGGCCATTGCATAAAACATATAGGAGACATGCAAATAAACTGGTCTCACACAGATTTTCCTCAGCTTGTAGATTAAATTATTTAATTGACCATTTTAACAGATAACAGTCAAAAGAGAAAACAGATTGTGCAGGGAGTAAGAATGTGTGTTTCAGATGAAATTTAAAAAACTCTTCACAATATATCATAAAGTACCATCATTGGGCCATAACTTCCACATCAAGAGTGGGAAGAAATAAACAATTTTTTTTTTCCTATTAGTTCTCATCTAAGAAATAAATTTTCATTTTAAAATCCAACTAGCAAAACTTATATTACGTATATTAGGTGTATATAAGGTATATTAGGAACACAGATTCAGAGTTCACACAGATGTTGCTATCTCCATTTTATATTACTCCAATTCTGATGAATTTTTGTAACTTAGAAAATGAAAAATTACGTAGAAATTGAAGTCTAATGAAATACTCAAATCACACTTGTAATCAGGAAACATGCAAAACCAAATCCTCTGAACCATGCAAACTTGATGGCCAAAAAGGACCAAGCCTTGATCTTTCCATGTGGAATGCAGAGTAATTATTTTCACAAAATAAACCTGAATGTAATCCAGTATACAACAACTTGAGAAGGTTTCTTTATCACCTAGAAATACTGCTGTACACTAGAAGGTCAAAGCTTTAAGCACCACCACTACCACCCCTGAGTTTGCATATCTGCCAGTAAGGCATTGGTCCTGAAGGATTTGCTTCATTCTTTCTGCATGACAGTATCTAGAACTAAATACAAATAAATGCAGAGATGAATTTGTGCTGAAAGAACTTTGATGAGGACGGATTTGTTGACAGACCAAAATTAGGAAGCCTGCTGGTTACTATGCAGCAGTTTCCTCTTTCCTACAGGAAACTTGTGATTTGCCACTTAAGAACAATTTACTTTTCTATCACTGAGTATGTGACTGAGTGAAGAATCACAGAAAATTAATTTCAGGCTTTAAATTCACATTTATCCTGAGACCAATTTTTAATAAAAAGAAGGAAATGAGAGTATAACTAATATAAGGTAGTGGGAAGCCTGACCTTGTAAACTCTCATTTTCATGAAAGATGGATTTCAAGCCAATATGGATATCAAACCAAATGTAAAGACCATCTCAGACAAACTAGGCTAAAAATTGTGGCTTCTTTAATCTCAAAGTAAAGTATGAGAACTGGACAAATCCATACAGAATTTGTTGCTTTGTCTAGACATATCAGGAGACTGACATATCATGACTGAAGGAGAACTGGTTATCTCAGCTAAGAGGTAAGAATACAATTACAAGAATAAGATAGGTATAAACCATGTACATAGTTTGAAGATAAAATCGATTTATATTCCCAGCCACTAGAGTGGTGAGATTCTAGAATTGTCTTCCAGTAGAAATAATATGATTAATCCTCCCATGATTAATTTATTGTGATAATTAGGTAGATTCTGCTTGATCTCATTTTCAGCATTGGTTAAGCCTCTATTAAGCTGTAACAAAATGGTACTTGGCAACATGCTTCCCAGAGATCAATATTTTCATTTGCCTAAACTGAACTGGTTAAAAAACTGAATGCTCTCTCTTGGTATTTCAGGCTATGTAGCATCAAGTTATGTATTGAATTGTTTTTATTGCAAAATCAGAATAGTCAGAAATAATGAAGGTCTCAATCACATCAAATTTATTTATGCCTTCTGATAGACATGTTCAAGCAAATGTCAAAGAACCCTCTTGATCTAAACTCCTAAGAACACTGGAATGAGAAAAATAAATTGATATTATAAATGTTCTGCTCTTCACAACTGGACTGCAGACGGAAGCTGTGACTCTTGAATTTCCAATCTCGTAGAAGAGAGCTGCATAAGGAAAAGATGTAACATAAAAAATATTGCTAGTTTTGTGGCAGTTATTGCAATTGTCCACTTACAAACAAACAAACTTTGAGTCAACACTTTTTCAAAATACATTATTTTCCCTTTTTATGTCAGGAAAAAGGTAGTGAAGAGTTCACCACTTTGAGAAAACAGTTTCCAACTCTATCCCTAAGACTCATTACTATCCTTAATGTAGAGATATCTCAATCACACCTTCTACAGGAGCTTTGTAAGGGCACAATTGCAGTACACTCACTATATTATTTTTATGCCTGTTGGGAAACAAACTGTGCTGCTGGAACAATAAAATGTCACTAATTGTCCAGAAAGCTCATGTTTCTACTGGCCTCTTAACTATAAATTGCAACAACATTCAAATTGGACTTCACCACATTGTGCTTTGAAAATTTCCCCCAGCAAAATGAGCTTCAGACATAAGGAATAGTTGCATTGACCAATACGGGAAGGAAAATGCTTCCCTTTTCCAAGGCTTGACTCCTGTTCCTCCTCTTTTCATTGTATTTACTACTAAACTAGAAAGTATACTACCTCCTCCTAAACATGGGAAAGACGTACACTTTGGGCAGGGTAGCAGGGTGTAAGTGCCTAGTCTGCAAAAGTGAGTATATATAACAGTAAATAGGCAGGGAGTGGGTTATTACATTTAGAGTAATGAAAATAAGATTTTTTTTTTCTCCATCCTGTGTGACAGGAAGATGTTCGGCACTGAGGTACTGATATAAAGTAGACTGCTTTATCCTTTGTTCTCGCAAATCTGTTTTACATCTTTGCACTATGAGGGCTGTGGTAGTACCTTTTGAATCCTACTTGAAACGCAAGGATTTGATGCATTGTAGAAGGAAAAGCTATATAAGAAGGTCTTAATATGAATATTAATAAAAACCTTGTCCTTTACACTTTTTCTTTTTCTTGACCTGCATTTGCATAATATGGACTTTTCACACTGACAAGTCATCTCCTCCTCTCTCCATTGTTCTAAAGCATTTTAATGGCTTTAAGCTGACAGAGGGACAACTTAGATTATACATTAGAATAATTCTTCACTGTGAGGGTGGTGAGGCACTGGAACAGGTTGCTCAGAGAAGCTGTGGCTGCCCCATCCCTGGCAGTGTTCAAGGCCAGGTTGAACAGGGCTTGGAGCAACCTGGTCTAGTGGAAGGTGTCTCTGACCATGGCAGGGCATTGGAATTAGATGAGCTTTAAGGCGTCTTCCAGCCAAAACCATTCTGGTTCTGTGATTCTGTAACATAGGATCTGACTCACCTGTGGTTTGCTGCAGGCAGGATGTAGCCCTTCCTCCCTCAGAACCACTTGGTTAGGAAACAGGTAGATACTTCAACTGATGTCTTTCTGCTCAGATGAACTGAGAGTCCCATTAGCTTGGAAAGTAAATCAGAATTGAGGATATGCATTATGAGGTAAAATGCTCAGCAGCATTCTAGTTAAAGTGGTTGTACTGATAAGGGTTCATACTAAAGTGTTGTGTGAGAGGAAAGGTAAATCACACATGGTAAAGGATCACTGAAACACTGGACTAAAAGGATGTTAGATTGCCTAGAACGTATTTTTTCAGTGACAGTTTATGCATTATAGCAAAATACTATAAAGCCCAGTTCATCTGACCTTAACCTCACTGATCTGCTACGCCTGTAGTCACAGCTACATAATAGTCTCTTGATCCTTTTTTTTTTTCATGGGGTGCTATGAACAAGACACTAATATAAGAAATGTAGAGAACACAAGGAGGATGCTGGTTTGATGGGACTGCTGACAAAGGTAGGAATTTTGAGAATGATCATATGTATACCAAGTACAAGTCAGCAAAAGTGGGGTCTTTAGGGAAAGGTTAAACATGGGTGGGCTTTGTTTGGAAGGGGAATAGTATGTAAAATGATGACAGGGACTCAGGCTGGGTCTGGGGAAACACATAATGCAGTGCTGTGGAGTTGCGCTGACATGTTTTTCATTGGTATGATGCATGCTGGTTTATGAAAAGCTTGCTTTTGATGAGAAGTTTGCGGAGCTGTGGAGGAGTACTTGAAAGTGCAGGAGAGTAGTGAGGGTGACTGCGGCAGAAAGGGTTCTGGGTTAGTTGTCTTTCAGAATAGGTTGCACATATTTAATGATTTGATCATGCAGACTTGCAGTATAGACAAGCTCAAGTCTAGTGCATACTTCTAGTTTTAAACCAAATATACACTGAAATTTGTTTAACGGATTATTAGATCTATGCAGAAATGCATGGCCAGTGGCTTCTATTGTTGTATTTTGTTTAGTTTGTACTGTAGTAAGTCACAGAAATATTCAGGTGTGATTTATTTCCTTAGAAGAATACCCTTATTTGGTGAACATCATCTTTAGACTGATTAAGAGGATTTTGTGAGTGGTCTTTGCAGGTCAAAAAAAGAGCCATAAATGGCTTTTTGGGGAACTGGTTTTCTGCATGCAAGTACGTTGATCTTTGGTGATCCTGTTTAATAATGCACAGCAACACAGATCACAGTGCTCTTTCTCACAATAAACATCTAAACATTCTAGAATTTCATCTCCTGCACAAAATGGCATCCTTGAAATTACTTGGATAAAATAACATACCTGCTGTGTACTAAAATGAATTCACACATGCAATCGATGCAGGACATAAATATACAGCTACCACTGGGATTTTTTTTTCACAGAGCAGGTACTTCATCTTTGAAAATTCAGTCCTGACACTTGGAGGAGACTTATAAAATACTTTCAAAAGATAAACCTGGGAACTAAACCTCATAATTCTACCCAGTACTTAAAGTCACAGACCCACAGAGGTATTGTCTCACTGATTCAGTAAATAAAATTTCTTCTTTCTTTTCTGATTCTGAAGTAATTTCTCAATGTTTCACCTGATTTAGGCAATACTTCTTGCACTTTCCCAGGACTGGGACCTAGTGACCCTAGCACCTATTCTCTTGCAAACTGCCTGCTCTGCTCCACTTGATCTTATCAGAATTTGATCATATCAATTAGTATAGGAGAAGTTTAGTGGAATCCACTTGCTTTTACCCCACATTCAAGTAAAATATTTTTAGCTCCTGCTTCCAATCTGGAGGAAAGATTTGGATTTTTTTTCAAGTTCTGTGATATATTATTTCTTTCATGCAAACTAGTCTCGCTCATGTATTTGGACACCTGTTGTTGCAGCAGTACTACTTGCTTCCTTATTGCCTGTTACTAAATCATGACATTCTTGTACAATGAGTAGTCCCCATGACCCAATAGAGCCATTAATTTTCCAGATAACTAGATCATTAATGAATACATAGCAATCTTCTCATTCCCGGAATCTTCTAGACTTTTTCTGTTCTTATCTTTTTCTGGCTTGTTCCTTGCTCTGCAAACACCTTTTAACTTTGTGTCATGAAACACCTGTACCAACAGTTCGAGATAACAAAGCCCACAAGCATGGTCAAGACAATATATTCTAGAAGCTCCAAGCTTTGCTGATTCCTGATTTAATGATGTGCCCTTTAAACTTAGAAATCAAGTCTTTGAAGGAATAGAGTGCTAAAAAATACAATACTCTGCCAGTATGCCTGCCAGTTTATCATTGACTCTTTCTCACACGAACATATCTAAGAGCAGTTAGTCCCCCTTTTTCACTTTAGATGTGTAAAAATAAGTTCCTATTTTTCCCTTTACTGACTGTTACTCTGCATCTCAGATTGCTTAATTTATCAGTGGTTCCCATTTTCCTGACACCTCCTTATGGGAAGAGGTCAATATAATAAATTATTCACTGGTTCAGGGACAGAGAGACCATTACAGAATTAAAGCTTTGGGATGTGAGCTCTTTTACAAGGACCTTTTGGTACAGGGACCACTACAAAACCTGTACTGAAGAACAGAGTTCCTAGGACAGAACTTCTCAGAGATGAAAAGGTTCTTACAGTGGCTGCCAGCTTAATGGTAAGATGCTGATGGATAGACATCTGTCAAGAAGAACTTGTTAGAGGCCCAGCTCTATGAACGTCCAAACACATTAAACCAGTGCATGCAAAGCATGTCTGTGTTTTACAGTCAGAGAGGGCATTTTTTTGAAGGGAATAGTGGGTAGGCTATTGGTGCTTTGCATCAGTGGTGTTGTCAACCAAAATGATGAACAGTTTGATCTACGTGCAATTATGAGTATGCATTTAATCAAGGGGATCTTAATGTGGAACGTGTGCGGAAAGCTGGTTCTTTCTGTATGTATGTAAGAATAGGAGGTTCTTTTACCAAATCTCTCACATATTAGACCCTTTTGAGCATCTCTAATATGGTGTTGACTGTTAGGTAACACACTCTGAAGTGTTAGAATGAGGTAAAGAAGTGTTATAATGAAGCAAAGAATGTCACATCAAGACCCAGGATAAGGACAATTCAAACTTTCATATAGTGACTTGGGAGAGACACCGGCAGCCCAGTCTGCCCCTATGTGAGAACCAGTACAACTAAGAAAGGGCAACAGTGATAGCGGTAGGTGACTCTCTTTTTGGTGGTACAGAGGCACCCATTTGCCAACCTGATGTGCTCTCTAGAGAGGTGTGCTGCCTCCCAGGGGCTTGTATCAAAGAAGTCAGTAAGAAACTAACAAGCTTTGCACAATCCACTGACTATTATCTGCCGCTGTTGTTTCATATGGGCACCAGTGACACACCCAGGAGCAGTCTGAGGAGTACCAAGAAGGATTACAGAGCCCTGGGAGCAGCACTAAGGGCCTCGAGTCCAGGTAGTCTTTTCATCAGTCTTGATCAAAAAGAAGAGGACCAAAAGGGCCAGTCAAATCTGGTAAATCAACAAATGGTGACAAGACTGGTGCCACAGACCCACCTTTCAGAAACCTGGTCTACTGGGGGCTTATGGCATCCATCTGCCAGAGAAGGAACACCTTGCTCAGGTGAAGCTGTCCTGCTTCTAGCTGATGATGCTCAACTCAGATCTGGTTAGGAAACTCTCCTTCCGTATTAAAACTGTATTTCAAAGCCTGCACTGGAAGTCTATTAAGAGATAACACTTTCTCTTGATTTAAATTCACATCCTAATTTAATCTCTGCTGCCTACTCCATGTAGGCATAAGGTGTGCAAAACTAGTAAGATAAGATAGGTACTGGTAAGGTAGAAAAGAAGAAGGCTGCGTGGAGACCTCATAGCAGCCTTCTAGTATCTGAAGGGGACCTACAAGAATGCTGGAGAGGGACTCTTCATCAGGGACTGTAGCAATAGGACAAGGGGTAATGGGTTCAAACTCAAACAGGGGAAGTTTAGGTTAGACATAAGGAAATTCTTTACTGTGAGGGTGGTGAGGCACACGAACAGGTTGCCCAAGGAAGTGAATGCTTCATTCCTGGGATATGTTCAAGGCCAAGTTGGACACAACATTGGACAACATGGTCTAGTGTGAGGTGTCCCTGCCCATGGCAGGGGGGTTGGAACTAGTAGATCTTAAGGTCTTTTCCAACCCTAACTATTCTGTGATTCTATGATTTGGTTTCTAATTTATTAGCTGATGCATTTAAGTAGAATCTGTTTAATGAACATTAGAGATGGAAAAGTCTGCTTGAATGTGTAGTCTGCCTCTGTGCCTAAGGAGGAATGACGTGTATTATATTCTAATCAGTGCTTTGTCCAGTTTGGTTTCTGTACTGTGAGAAAGGGAGAATAACATCTAGGGTACACTTACAGCACTGATGAAAGTGGCTGTTTGTAGATGCTGCTGGCTGTAGAGATGGGAAAGAAACCAAAACCTCAGTGCACTGGTTTTATCTATCTTCACAAACTTACTGTGCTTGCATGCAGTAACATAGGGATTACAGACTAACCTGTGAAACTAAAAGGTTCTCAGCTCATCAACATGAACTCCTCATCCATTAATGCAAACACAGCTCAAAGCAGTTACTTAGTATTATTTAGATTTCTTCTGGGGAGTCCTATGCCCTTGGAATAAATACACCTGAGATTAAAGAAGTGACTTATTCAAGCTAGACAATTGTTTTAAGTTTTATGACTTAACACTTATTTGACTCGGAAACAGTGAAATGGCTATCACCTTCTCTGTGAGCATTTTTTGATATGAATGAAATTTGTTTATGTTTCTGTTGAAACAGAAGAAGATTATTTTATGAAAAGAGTAGCAGATGTTAAATACAAATACCTAGTAATAGAAGATTTACTTTTTCTGTGTTTCTGGCAATGGAGCATCATCACCACTGGCCAGGCTTTGAAACAGACAAGGGCAAAACTACCACAACCTCTGATAAATCTTTAAGGTGGCTCTCTTCCCTTTTAAGCGTCTAGAAAAACTATCTTGGAAGTGTTCAGTATCCAGCAACCCTGAAAGCATTCCTACAACAGCTGAATTCCTACTGCTGAAGAACTTCCAAGAGTCTATTCACAACTTTAGGAAGACTCATGGAAAGCCACACGGCATAATGGGAAAAAAATGAATTTTCGATTTTAAAACAGGGAAAAATTAATGCATTAAGGAGCCCTGACTGCTAATGAGTTCACAGCAACAACACTGAGAAACAGGCTATCTCTGGGAATGAACATTATAAATGAAAGGAAGGTACAGCAGCTGAATCTTTGGGAAAAAAAAACAAAACAAAACAAAACTCAAATCCTGCTGTCTTGCTGTTGAAGTAGCTCTGGCTAAGGGTAGCAAATACATGACAGAAAAAAAACCTTCCATCATTAATTTCAGGCCCCAGTTTCATAAATCTACATGAGTAATTAAGGTTTGATGAATCTGAACTCTAATTCATTAGATATTAATTGCACTATTATACCTTTTCATGCAACATATTGTCTATGAATTCCATTAAGATAGTACTTGCATTTTAGAAAAAGTACCATTAATGACACCTTGACAGCTTTACAAATCCCCTTGATATTAGAGTTCTCAGTTTGGTTTAGAGGTTTGAGGTTTATCTTTGGGCTTGTAAGACTACTTAAGTACAGGTCCTCCAACCTGAAGAAGCCCTTATAAATTTTCTGGGTCTGGCATTATGGATAGGTATACAGATATGAAACCAGAAACAGTAATTAGAACAATAAAATCTGAGATCAGATATACAGATTGTCCTTGAAGTAATTATGTATGAATAGGACAAAACTTTAAAAAAGAAAAGAAAAATGAAAAACAAACCAAAACCCCAGTCTAATCTTAAAGTAAAACTCATTACAGTTTAAAATGGTGTACAGACACTGCCTTGTGATAACAGTCTTGTTAGAATCACAGAATCATAGAATGGTTAGTTTTAGAAAGGACCCTAATATCATCTAGTTCCAATCCCCCTGCCATGGGCAGGGACACTTCATACTAGATCATATTACCCATAAACATCTCACTTTAAAAAAAAGTGGCATTTCAGGGGTGTGAAACTGGTCATGCAATATAAACTACTGTTAGACTTTGACCCCTGTTCAGGGCAATACTTAGAATATATATATGGTGGCCTAAAAGTGAAGTGTACCCTTCTGAAAGATGTCAACTCTGTGCTGACATCTTACAGAGAAAACACAAGACAGATGAATGACGTTGATCAGCAGGCCCAGGGTATGGGTTTTATCTGCTATTTTTCTTAATCAGTTTTGAGAGAATTTCTGCATACAAGACAGGATCTATACAGAAATCTCAGCAAATTTGATGTTTGTAATGTTGTGTGAAAGTCTGAGTCAACTAACTACACATAGGGGTGGCTGGGGTGAGCAGGCACTTTAAGCAAATCTGCACGTAAGAAAAAAGCTGATAATGTAGATACCATATGGGCTTTGATTCTGGACATTCCTTGAATGTTGAGGAAGAGCAGACTGTGATTTTACAACACACCTATAGCAAAGAAATGCTGCACATCTATACTGTCTTGGAAAGCCAGAAAACAGATTATTGATAATGAATTGCACCTCTACTTCTGTTTTAAGGAGATGGAGGAGAAAATGAGCATGTTCAGGTCTTGCAATGCAGCAGCCACATTATCTTCCTTTACAGCCAGCGCACTCATGAAGAACAGAGAAATTTGTGCCACTCCTGTCCCGCATATTGACAGAAGGGAATATGGGGCAAATAGCTCACAATATTCAAAAACTTCTTTGAAAAGACCAAGCATTGAATACATAAAGCAATAAATAAAGTCCTCAAGGACAAAGTTTAATTATATTGCTTACCAAACAGGACATTGTTACTGCATGATAGATGGTAAAGTCGAACGAGCTCATAATAACTCTTATCTCTTAAGCTAATTTGGTGCAATGATTGGCAAAGTCAATTGTGTTCCTGTAGAAGACAGAAGATGAATCATCTTGGATTTGTACATTAAGCAGCACAAAGTTTCAAAAAGTAGCTCTGTATTATGGTGACTGAAAGGATGTCTTTGCTTATTAATTAAGACTTAACCTAACAGTGAACAGTAGGTTCTAAAATAAATGCATACATACAGTAACTTGACAAACAGAAACTGGCCAAAGAATAGAAATTTTAAGAACTATCCCCCATTTAGTCAGTCTCACAATTAAATGTTAAATAAGAACCTGTCACATGTGCTTTCAAACAACTTATTGGGCATTAGGTTTGGGGGCTCATATGCAGTGCAAGGTAAGGACAGGGGGAAAAAATCAGCCCATGAGCATTTGCAGTTCAGCTTTTCAAACAACACTCCTGAGCCATGCTTAGATATTGCAAAGGATATAGTATAAACTAATATTTACTCAATTACTGAATTTTGTTTGGATCAATGTCTTCTTCTGAAGATATTTTTATAGGGACAACAAAATCGTTTATGTTCAAATCCCCCAAAAATAACAAATAGATTGATGCTCATCTCACTAGACTCAAGTGAAATTCACTTCTGCATATTTTACTTTTTATTTTGAATAGCTGAGAAGTTACAGTGGTGCTTCAGAGGTATTTGAAGATATGCCTTTTCTTGAAGGCTTTGTTCTGACAGTATACGTTTTCATCAAAGATCTATTTAATGAACTTTTCACTGTATTTTACTGTTTAAACAACTTGATTGCTTTGATGCATGTCATTTCTGTCAGCTGTTTACAAAATAAGACCCTAATTTCCTGTGAAAAGATTGCAGAATGTGAATCTTAAAGTTACTTCATGCAATTAGCTAGGCATATGATTTTTTATGTTTTCTTTCACAGGTTTTGTATATTAATACAGAGAATAGCTATAAAGAGACGCAAGCACACAGTTAACACAAACCCTTCAGCTACTTGGAGGATCACTGGTGCAGAAGAATTCATTGAGGGTAGAAGAGATCATTTGTTCAAAGAGCTCTGTGTTTCCCTACTAGGCTACTTGTTTTTATTATGGCATTATTTTTTTTTTTTTTTGGTCTCTAAAGTGTATAAAAATACACTCAATATTTTTAATGAAATATCTATAGCATTTTTATTTAATTTATTTTAATTAATTAAATATCTATGGTATCTATGAGAAAGAAGGGGCATCTTTCCCATTTGGCAATGAAAATAAATTAGGTTTTCCTGCACCATTTGATTTAAATGACAGTTTCCATGAGGTTGTAACATTACAGCGTCTATGAGAGAGGCACAAGACTTATTTATTGTATTGGCATGCAGTAAAAAAACAATTGCATAAATATTCATTACTTTGTATTTTTTTACATAAGAGGAAAAATTCCATCTGTTACCCTCACTGCAGCTTACAATCCCTGTTTTATATTCTCTATTTTTAAGCAAATAGTGAAAGTAACACGCCAACAGTATAACACTGCATAGACTGAAATGAAACTATGCTGCTTAGACTAAACTAATGTAAAGGAGAGTGTTTAGAAATAGAATAGGATTGCTACTCCCTCCTCTCCCAAGTGATTCATGCTGACATGGTAACGTCAGCTGAATCCAAGGGCAAGATTTTCTGCAGGCTCCTCAGAGCACACTGTTTTTCAATGTCTGAAATGTGCACAGATCTGACATGGTTGTCCCCTGAGTTTCCTGGCAGCTATGCTACTACAGAGACAACCCAGATTTTACAAAGTGTTTAATACAGACCTCAGAGAACTGCTGTATGGCTGTGCCATATTTAGATGTAGGGTTCACTTAAATTTAATACCTGCAACTAAAGCCCTGAAGCATTAGACAGCTTGAAGGCCTCCTTAGAATGGACTTTTGCTCAGCATAAAGGTAGCACTGATAATCCATAGAACCCAAAAATAACAGAGACAAAATACTCTTCATGTTATTAACAAAGTACTTGTGAAGAAAGCCAGCTCCCTCCACAATGTCAGTGATGTCTTTGGCAAAATAACCAGTTACTAAAGCAAGAACCAGAAAATGGGCTGACTAACATGCTCTATTGTGAATATTATTCCTTTTTCTCTCTTTAAACAATGAATATTGATGACTTTTTTGCACCATGGCATAGCATTAAGAGGGAAGGTAGAAAGTGTGCTTCATTAATTAAATTACTTGTAGCATAGTACTGAGGATGTCTTTCTACAGTGATATAGGTTACAGGGCATCCTCAGCAAAGCTAATTCTCCCACTTCCTTGGCAAATGTTTAGTAGGCTGGATTCTGGAAGGGAAAGTGTTTTTCATTCTAGTCTCATCCTCAAAATAAAGCAATTGTCATAACTGTATTTTTAAGCAGGACAACCTCTGCTGTGTTTTAGGGATGCTCTGAGAAAATCTCTCTTTCTCATAGATACTTGTTAGACACCAAGTCAATCTAAGCAGTGAACTAATCAGCTATGCCATGATTCATGTAGTCTGGCCACATAAAAAGGGAAACTTTAGGCACTAGATAGACTTGAAGTTAAAAAATGAAACAAAACAATGTGTGTATTGAGCCAAAGTCAAGCAACAGCCATTTTTGTGGAGGAAGGGGAAAGAAGTTCAAGTTGCAGTTTAAATCTGGTGCTTACCTCTACCATTAGAGTACCTCTCCTGTTTCTAGACTGCATTTAAAAGCTGTGTCCACATGACAATTTCAGGGGCAAAGGCTCTGCAGTCATAATTGCATCTAAAGAAATTTGGCTTTATCCAAAGCACCAACCCAAAGCCAGCAGAAGCTTCTGTGCCGTCTTATGCCTCTAACGTAAACTACAAAAAACAACCAACCAGAAGTTCACAGGAGCCTTGGAAACAGCATGATGTCAGTTTGGTGGAGTGAACTTTTCACACCCTGAATCAATATAACTGCTCTGACAAAAGCTCTGTGGCATGGCTTCCCTTTATGCGCTCGATAAGCAAGAACATCTGAGTAATGACTCAGGACACAAAGTCCCAGGTACTGAATGGGCATAAGAAACAGAAGTTTTTATAAAAATATTAAAGCAAAGGATTATGAAGGGAAAAGCTGGTGATAGTGGGCAGTGCTTCTAGTCATGCTTAAGTGCTTAACATATAATGTTGACCCAATAACTACATCTGAGAGAAAAGTAGTAAAGGGTGGGAATTCATGTTGTCATTTTGCCTCCAGGCAAACAGGATTTAAGAACTTAGTGCAATTAAAATGGAAGAAAAAAATAATTTCATAGTGTCAGATACATGCACCAGAGAGCAGGAAGGGCAGAGAGAAAGATAAAAAATGAGCCTGACACTTTGAAAATGTATTTGGGATATGCAGGCAGTGAGAAGAGAACTAAGTGTTACCTTTAGCTAGGAGGGCTATGCAAGCTTAGCCTGAGCAATCATTCCTAACAGCAACCCATTAGCCATCTCAACATCATGGACAAGTGCACGCACACACAGAAGTATACACATGCACACACACTTGACAGTGAACATGAAAATAAATTACAATAGGGAGCTGGAAACAGCCACATTACCCTAAATCCTGCAGGTGTTCAGGGTGAACACAGGCAAACTGTGAATGTCTTCAACTGGATCAACAATCATGGCCAGCACTCCTGACATCCATATTCTCTCAGTGGAAAAAGATGCTGCATCTGAGCAATGTGACCGAGACAAATAAGAAGTGACATACTTTAGAGAATATATGAATGTATAACGAAGGTCAGCTGAGCACTCCTGCTTATCCTTCTTCGGAGCCCTGCCTTCAGCAAAATTGGATGACCCTGTATTCAAAAGTAGTGAAAGGAATGTGCCTATATACAGCAGCACTAATCCAACTTTGAAGTAGAGCACAATGGGATTTGAAATGCTTTTGTAAGAAAAAAAATAAAAGAAATCAGGAGTCAGTGTAAAATGTCTGGTGAATTCAAACCTTTATGCTCCTTTATGCTTTATATATCACTTACTAATTGCCTGGGTTTAAGAGGAAGCTCCCCTGTACATGTGTTGCAGTATTGTCATAGGTTATCACTGCACTCTTATTCATTACGCTGTAATTACAAATACTTACTATATTCTGAGGAAGCTGTACACAAACCTTTAGCATCTAGGACAGGCTAGATATCCTACTCACATGAATTCATTTGCTTTTTCCTGCATTTCTGCTCAATACAAGACAGGATTCTTTACAAAGCAAAAACCAATAGTAGCAAATGAGTACCCAAACAAACACACTGGGTTCTATAGGCACAAAAGGTACACAATTTTCATTCAAAATTTGTTAAAAATTACATTCCTGCATATTATGCCTTTCTCTTTTCTTTTGTCATTTCCCCTTCCCTTCCCTTTTCTTCTCTTTTGTCTTTCCTCTTCTCTCTCCTTTCTCTTTTCTGTTTCCTTCCCTTCTCTTCCCTTCTCTTTCTTCTGTATTTCCTCTTTTCTCTCCTTTCTCTTTTCTGTTTCCTTCCCTTCTCTTTCCCCTTCCCTTACCTGTCCTTTCCTTTCCCTTCTTCTCTTTTCTTCCCTTTGTCATTCCTTTCTTTTTTCTTTTCTTTCCTTTCTCTTTTCTGTTTCATTCCCTTCTCTTTCCCCTTCACTTGCCTTCCTTTTATCTTTTCTATTTTCTCTCTCTTTTTTTTTTTTTTTCATTTCTTTTTTCTTTTCTTTTCTTGATGGCTATTGGTAAACTTTAAAGAAAGGCCCCAGTGTTATACTATTATATTTAAATATATTTCAGGATTTATCTCCTATAAGATGCAGATATTACTTTCATGCTATGATATTTGCATTCCTTGTACCTGTAATGCCAAATGTTCATTAAACATGATTCTGCAAATGTTGCCCAGCTTTTCCCAAAGCCATGAACAAGGCTAGGCAGGCACTTAAAACTGACAAAACTAATGAGGTCATACATAGCAAAGTTAACCTTTGATGTAAAAAAGAATAGCAGGATTTAAAATGCTACCTGGTTATTAACAAATTTATTAGTAGTCTCTGGACATAAATTGGCTTTTTTTTTCAAAGATAAGGGTTACTGTCAGGAACAAAGGTTTAAGTAAAAAAAATCTGCAGTATTGCAGGAGCTTGGGAAGTGCTGAACACAGGGTGTCAGACTCAGTTGCCCCATTTACTGTTTCCATCTAATCACAGTTCAGATGGTCAGGGTCCCCTGGCAGCACCTGACCAGTACCATAACACTTATGACTTCTTTATCTCTGCTGGTAGCAGCTGTCACAATGAAACAGTTATAAATTAGCTTTGGTCCAAAGACAATATAAAAACTGGAGATGTGGATTGTGGCTGTCTTATCTACTGCTATGTGACCTAGCCTTCAGTCCAGTTCTGTTAACTATCCAGTGCTGCAACTCCCATGGGTTCTTTTCTTATGCAAAACTCCATGAACAGCAAGGCCTTCTTACAGCAGAGAGAGGTGGAGCTGCAGTGTGTACTCATATCTAGCAGCTGGGAAGTATTCTGGTCCTTCAGCAGTTACACAGACCTACTGACAGCACAGTTATTTCTAATGTAGCAAACTAAAACTTCAAGCACAGAATGCAAACAGGAAGAGGATAACAAAAAGTTTTAAGTACAGAGGCTAGTTCTTGGTACATTTTGTCAAAGCCTCAAAATGTTTGCAGTCATTCAAATATTCCTGAAGTGTACCAATAGGATTACATGCAAGCCTATGGATCTGTTTTTATTTTGGCTTCTGCAACATTTCAGTCGATCAGCACTGAATTTGGACAAATCTTGCCTGTAACATTTACATGACCTCCCCTAGTGAAAAAGACAAAACTAAGCAGGCAAGTATCTTTTTTCTTCCCCTTTTTTCATGCCTTAGCTCATTATCAATAGCAATGCACAGAGATCTTCGTATGCCAACCTCTGTTTTGCAGGATATTTCATGTACAGTAGACTTTCACTTTTTGTGCTCTGCTTATAAATCAAAACTCAATGAAGATTCTCCCAGCACTTCCTCTCTACCTTTGACTTGACAAAGAGTGGTCTACATAGAAAGGTCTCCTATTACTATGTTTTTATTCCTTTTACAAAGTAAAACAGGTGAGTTATTAAGTGTAGTCTGAAGACATAAATAATATGATAACTTGAGGTAGTTCACTCTTTATTAGATAATCATATTCAGGTTAATCTCTGAGGCCAAAAGTTTCAGTTTATTAGAGTAGGATAGGATTATTACTGCTAAATTATCAAGAAGCTACCTCAAGCTATTACTAGGATGAAATTCTAATTAAATATTCCATTTCAAATTACATTAAAAAGACTTGCAGAAAATGAGCCATCAGATTAGAAAGTTGAAGGGTTTAAACTATTTTTTTCTTGGCTTCTTTTCTTCTGTTCAGGTTTTATATACTTCAAATTTTCTGTATCTATTTTCCAGTGCTTTTCCTCTCTTTATGTCATTCACAATTCTCCACTTCTCAGCTTCAACATTTTATGGCCCATGAAAATGTATTGTATTTGGAATGGGACATTCACGGAATCTACTTCATTCTAAATCTTCTCCTAAAGCTGTCTGTTTTCACCAGTAACCATGCAAAGAATCCAGGCAACAGAAGTTTTTAGTTTCTTTATAATACTATTTTTAGATATGTAAAATGAAAATTATGTGAAAAATCCTTTATTATTTATCAGCTGAGCTGGGACATAAAGACTAGGATTTCCAAGCAAGACAACAAAAACCTTTGTTTTGGTGGTAGTGTCTGTAGGAACTGACCTGGAAGAGCTCCCAGCTGCCCTCTAAGAGATGGCTCAGGCATTTCTCCTCTTGCACTCTTGGACAAGTGCAGAACTGGCATGTCCTGAGAGCTCTGCCAGGCTGGTCAAAGCAGCTTTAAACTGGATTTGATGGGAGAGAGAGGTACCAATCCCTACCAGCCCTACCAGATGGATGCTAGCACCTGGAGATGCAGCTTCAGCCACTGTTCATCATATTCGAAAAATCACGGCAGTCAGGTGAAGTTCCTAATGAAAGGAAAAAGGGAAATATAACCCCCATTTTCAAGAAGAGGAAAATGGATGACCTGGGGAACTACAGACCTGTCAGTCTCACCTCTGTGCCTGGCAAAATCTTAGAGCAGATTGTACTGGAAACCATGCAAATGCACATGAAAAACAATGAGGTGGCATGACAGCCAACATGGCTTCACTAAGGGGAAATCCTGCCTCACCAATTTAGTGGCCTTCTATGATGGGGCTACAGAACTGATAGATATAGGGGCAAAGCAGTTAACGTCATCTACCTGGACTTGTGCAAGGTGTTTGACACTGGCCAGCACATCATTGTCTCTAAACTGGAAGAAATAAATTTGATGAATGGACCACCTGATGGATAAGGAATTGTCTGCATGGCTGCACACAATGAGTTGTGGTCAACAGCTCAAGGTCCAGCTGGAGACCACTAACAAGTAGTGTCCCACTCATGTTCCTCATATGATCAGCACATGACATTTACAGTATTCCCTGAAACTCTTTGGGCCTGTCATTTCTCTCTGGCCTAAGGGAACTCTACTTGTCATACCTTTCACCAACCCAGTCGGTATAATTATAGCATGTATCGATTAAAGAATTCTTCTGCTAATATCTTTTTTTCCTAATTTAGGAACAAAAAAAGATACCGTATGTGTTAGATGATCTTTATTCTCGTGCAGCTGCATCTGCATCTGAGTTTTAACTGCTCTAAATACAAAGCAGAAACATTAGGCATCTCCAGACAAAAGCTCTGAGATTTTCAGTTTATGAAGACAAGTTATGTTTTAGCAGTATCTAGATAAGCATGTGACAGTGACAGGGTACCCATTGTGCTCTGCACACAAATCATCGTAAGCAACAGTCTTTCCCTGCAAAAAAAAAAACTTGTGACAACTGAATGAATCAGACAGCCAGATCATAACAGATAAGAAATATTACTGCTGTTTTACACATGGGGGACTAAGGTAATTGCCTGAGGCCAGCAAGTTTCTGTAGGATAGCTGGGAACTCAATTTTGTATCTTGAGTCTCATTCAACTGAAAAAAAAAATAAATTACCCTTCCTCTTAGAATCTAACTAAGGGACATTATGTTGCTATTTTTCTGTATCTGTGGTACAATAAAATATGCAACTGTAACGATGGAGAGGGAGGGGGAAGAGATTATGGGAAACATTTATAAATAATATCTCTATAGTTTCATGGATTTCTGTTAATAATGGAAAACCCCCACCATTTCAGAACTAAGCTCTGAATTTTACACATATCTTACACCAACACACCTCTGATAGCATTAGATTCACATTAAGTATTAACATTCCACTATGTCCTTGTTAATTCTAGCATAGCGTTCCATCTTACATTTCTCTCCATCAATCATTTATATTCCCATCTGCCCTAAACAGCACTAAAAATTGCCTGCTCTGCCCTCCTTGTTAACAGAGCTTTTCAGTTCCCTCTGCAGAAGTGTCTTTTCCCCATCTCGGCTGTTTTCCGTGTGACGAACTTCATGTGGGTGTGTGTTGGCTTCCACAGTACATGCCCCAAATACATTTAATTCTTCCTCCTGTTTCTTGTGGAAGTGAGCTACAAGTTGATTTAGCACATGGCTGTTTGGCACAAGCTACATCTTTCAATCCAATACTTTGTAGCTTGCACAAGAAGTTAGGTACAGCTCAAAAAAAAGTGCCTGGTTTTAGTAGAGTGCATGACGGCATTTGAGTTTTGCTCTGCTGATTTATAACTTTGATTTCAAAATACTGAATTTACAGTATGCTGTCTCTAATCTGGATGTCACTTCCCTCTCGAGGCTGTTCTTATAATGGTACTGGCTCAGGTAAGGTAAATATCATACTGTTGCTCTGTCATGTGGATCTGTGGTCTGACACTTTTGAACCTGTTATTTTTTGCTAGGTAATCTGTCTTCATTTATACCTTCTCAGAGTTTTGCCTACACCTTTGGCACCAGTAAGCAGTAAACACATACAAGCTGAGGATGTTGTCATTACACGGAAGAAGGACTTAAGGACTGCTAAAATCCCGAGACATTAGGATTTCAGATTTTACTGTAATTTAAAAACACATGCACATTGCATCTTGCATCCTTTAGCTTCTTGCTCAATAGAAAACATTGGCATTGAAAATATGGTTTAAGGAAGCAAAATAAACATTTATTTGATTTATTTTTGTTCTGATTTAAATAGCTTTTTAGCTATAGTTGCCATGCTTTTATATACACAGCACGTAAAATATTTGTATCGCCCAAATTTATATGCCAGCTTCTCTGTTATTTCAGAAGATTATGATGAAACTGTTTAGGGCCTAAAACAAAGCTCAAAAATCACAATTAGGCCCCCATATTCTACTGCTGAATATTGGCAGAGGAAAAAGCTTTTATTATCACATTAAGTATGAACATTTTGCGAACTAGCTGTAAGGGATTTTTTATATATTGCAATCAGTCTTACAATTTAAAATTCTTATCTATTTTTTGATCAATACACACTCGGTACAGAAAAGTACTTCAGATTCTGAATTACAAGAAGATATCTAAGTAGCTCTGAACATGTGTTACATTATTTAGTAAAGAATGCAGAGAACAATATGAACATAATTGGAAAAGTACATTTCTTCAGTATCACCACTATATGTGTTCATTGAATAGATTTGGTAGTATCATATTTAGTAGCGTATTACTGCACAAAAAATTTGTCTAAGCACTGCATATTAAGGGAGATTTGATGATGGATTTGTTGAAAAAATGAACGCATCCTTTGACTCCCTCTTCCGCCCAATCCCATGTATTATACATATTTAAACCTCATCAATGAGATGTGCAATCCCTCTCTCTCCCGACACAAACAAACCAATACAAATCCCTATAATGAACAGAAAAGTACTTAGCCTCAGGAGGAAACATTTGGGCCTGGGAAGAATCAACTGTGTACCTAAAAGAACTTGAACTTTTTCTACATGAATTACTCTCAAATGACAAAATAGAAATTAAGAACAAAAATAAAGAAGGAATTGCTTCACCACAGAAAACCACTTTACAGATAAGTTGTAGTAAAAATTTAAAATGCTATTTTCTAAATCCTTAATAAACAAATAGCTCCGTTACAGGTAACTATGCAAACATTCATCCCTAAATTTTAGAAATTCTATGATAGTATTGAGTGGCATTTTCAGATATTATTGAAGGAAACTGCTATAAGGAATCTCATTTTTTGTTTCACAACACCTGAAAATTTCATTAGAAGTCAGCATCTTACCTGTTAATAGCTAATTTACACACGCTTTACATGCCAACTGTAGAACTGCCATTCATATAACTATCCAACTTTTCACTAATTTCCATTTTCAGAGTTTTATAAGAAAATTACTTCCATATCTGAGACTTAGTTGATCCCTAATTATTAGTTTTTGTAGATTCATTCCAAAAAACTTTGGATGAGTAAGCATTATAGTTCAAAATAACTCACATTTAGAAAGAATTTGGTACTTCATGTCATCTGAGTAGTCCCACATTGCTTCTGTAAAGCTGTGTTCCAATGAAGACCTATTGTATTTCCACTCCTATTAAATTAATTTAATCCTATTTCTCACCTCATATGTAGCTGAAGATGCTGAAAGCCATATGTTTTATTTTACACTAAAATATCCTAGAAGTGATTCCAGAGTCATTTACCAGGCTTTGTCAAAAATGAGAACTAGCAATCAGCAGTCCAAAGACTTCTGACTATAATAACCAAAACATTTATTTATTCTTTTCAGGGACTAGCATTACTCACAGTCCAGTCTGCACAACTGCATGAACTCTGCAAGAAGACTTTATGATGCTTAACTTTATAAGGAAATTAAGTTGCAGATAAAATCCAGTGTATAAACACAAACTGGTACAGAGGAAAACCAATTCTTAACTTGTATAAAGTTCCCCACAGCTAATCAGAAGACAAATCTAGGGGTTTATAAAGCAAATTGCATTCTGACTTTATCGAATTACAATCTCATTGAGAAGTCTTACAACTGATGCTTTGGTTCTCCCTTTCTTTACCTCTGCAATCTGCATTCAAAGGCCTCCAATATAGCACTGGGCTGAAGAAGCCAGACAGGCATAGGCTGAATTTTCCTGCAACATTTGGGCACCTATTTCCAGCCCCCCTGGATCTTATTTTTTTATGGAAACAAGCTGCAATACCATAGTCCTTCAAGAATAAATGGCTCTGGCTCAGCATGTGTGGTTACAAACTATTCTATGATTCTATGTCCTATATACAACATAGTTTCAAGCTAATGTTCAACCTCACACAAATAAAGCAAAAATATTGATTAGCTACCACCAAATCAGTTTCCTCCTGCCTTCTCTATTTTCTACTTCCAATTTGAATATCCCTCTTAATTTCAGAAACTGCTTCAGCTATTTTCCACACAGAAATCAATACACTATCATAAATACCTAAAGCAAAAAAGGAAATAGAACTCTTACTCATATTAACTTCCATAAATACTTCCATTGCTGACAATCATCTGTTTAGAGACTTATAGCAAAATTTGCACCTTGATCACCCTGCTAACAAAGAAGTCTGATCTGCGTTATGTGAGTTTGCACCTACTATATTTCCTGGAAGGCATGCTGAGGCACATGAAAAACAACAAGGTGCTTGGTGACAGCCAACATGGCTTCACTAAAGGGAAACCTGCCTGACCAATCTGGTGACCTTACATGATGGGGCTACGGAACTGATGGACAGGGGTAGACCAGTTGATGTCATCCTCCTGGACTTGTGCAAAGTGTTTTGACATTGTCTCACATGACATCCTTGTCTCTAAGGTGGAGAGACATCAATTTGATAGGTGGACCACTCAGTGGATAAAGAACTGGCTGGATGGGAGCACGCAAATAGTTGTACTCAGTGGCTCAATGTCCAGCGGCAGACCAGTAACAAGTGGTATCCCTCAGGGATCAGTGTTGGGACTGGTCTTGTTCAACATCTTTGTCAGTGACATGGACAGTGGGATTAAGTGCGCCCTCAGCAAGTTTGCTGATGACAACAAGCTCTGTGGCTTATTTGATACGTTGGAGGGAAGGAATGCCATCCAGAGGGACCTTGACACGCTTGTGAGGTGGGTTGATGACAACCTCATGAAGTTTAACCATGCCAAGTGCAAGGTCCTACACCTGGGTAGGAGCAATCCTAGGCACAGCTACAGATTGGGCAGAGATGAGATTCAGAGCAGCCCTGTGGAGAAGGACTTGGGGATATTGGTTGATGAGGAAATGTATATGAGCCTGCAGTGTGCACTTGCAGCGCAGAAAGACAACCGTATCCTGGGCTGCACCAAAAGGAGCGTGACCAGCAAATCAATGGAGGTTACCCTGCCCCTCTACTCTGCTCTCAAGAGACCTCACTTGAGTATTGTGTGCAGTTCTGGTGTCCTCAACATAAAAAGGACATGGAACTGCTGGAACAAGTGCAGAGGAAGGCCATGAGGATGATCAGGGGACTGGAGCACCTCCCCTATGAAGATAGGATGAGAAAGTTTGGGCTGTTCAGCCTGGTGAAGAGAAGGCTGCGAGGAGACCTCATAGCAGCCTTCTAATATCTGAAGAGGGCCTATAGGGATGCCGGGGAGGGTCTCTTCATCAGGGGCTGTAGTGAGAGGACAAGGGGTAATTTGTTCAAACTTAAACAGCGGAAGTTTAGACGGAATCTGAGGAAAAAATTCTTTACTGTAAGGGTGGTGAGGCACTGGAATGGGTTGCCCAGGGAAATTATGAATGCTCCATCGCTGGCGGTTGTTGTGGTTTAAGAACCTCACGCAGTTCTGCTCACTCACTCCCCCGTCTTTCTTCCCCCAGTCCCAGGCGGATGGGGAGCAGAATCGAAAGAATGCAACTCCCACAGGTTGAGATAAGAACAGTTTAGTAACTAAGGTATAACAGAAATCACTACAGCTACCACCAATAATACAAGAGAACTACAAGGAAAGAGAATACAGCAGATCTTCACCTGATACCAAGCCACGCCACACAGTGCCCCCCCAAACCTTCCAGGTCTCTGCTCTCTGTCTACCTCCTGGGCATGACGTGCTGTGGTATGAAATACCTCTTTGGTCAGTTTGGGACAGGTGCCCTGCCTCTGCTTCGTCCCGGCTTCCTGTCAGCTTCCCCTCCTACCTGGCAGAGCATGAAACTCAGAAAGTCCTTGGCCAGCCTATACATTCTAAGCCATAACTATAAACACTGGTGATATCAGCACTGTTCCCAAGCAGAAAATCAAAACCACAGTGCTGCACCAGCTACTACGAAAAAAATGACTGCTGCTGCTGAACCCATGACAGTGGTGTTCAAGGCCGGGTTGGACATAGCCTTGGGTGGCATGGTTTAGTGGGAGATGTCTCTGCCCATGGCAGGGGGGTTGGAACTAGATGATCATAAGGTCCTTTCCAACCCCAACTATTCTGATTCTACAGTATCCTGTAACAGTGAGTTTGATAATCTAACTGTATTGAATGAAAAAATAAAACAACTTCTTTTTCTTTGCTTAAAGAGGCTATCTGAAAAAGTTTGTTATAAGGAACAGAAAACTGTTCTCAAGAAATCAGGAGCTGTAACAAATTTGCAGCGCATGAGTTTGCTTTGGAAAAGCCACACTGACACTGCCCAATACATTTATCTGAAATGTCTATTACTGCTTTTTATTTTTATTGCAAAATGGATTTCAGACTTGTCGACAGTTTCCAACATCCCTCCTAAAAGTCTTTTTAAAACTGGTACCACATTTGTCCCATTTCCTTCATGTGTCTACGCTGAAGTTAAACGACGGGGTATCTAGTATTTTAGGAAGATTAATAATTTTATATTTGAGCTCCTTTAAAACTCCCACGTACTACTGAGACTGTGTGATTTATTGGTATTCATTTATCAAAAAAAAAAAATCACTTGTAAAATCACTTGCATGACATTTCAGCTCAGAATATTTCTTCAGATTAATCATCAATGAACATTCCATCTAACATGGAAAACTCTCTACCAGTACATTACCAGCTTTCTGTCTGCTTGTGACATGCTTTTGAAATGCACATCACTGCTGCCTCTAGGAAACAGGAATTTTAAGTTATTACTTTTATAGGTTTAGGAAGATGTTCCTCCAAGTTTGGTGGGGGATTTTCAGCCTGCCTCTGTTAACGCTAGAACATAGGCTCTCTACTGGTTTTAACATTTGGACAGTACCTTTATTTGAAAGATGTCTTTTATTTCTAACACCTTATTCTAGACTACTTTCAGCCCTTTTAAAATTCTTTTCTGGTTAGTGCGATAATATGAATATGGTTACACTGCCTGTATATAGCCTTCAGCCATTTTAGCACTTAGGCATCTCTTAACTATTTTCCTCACTTCTACACAGCTTATCTTTTTCAATGTCATGTTACTGCAATGGGATTTTAATTTTTTTGCATTGTGCTTCTTTTCTAATATTTTCATTAAATATGTGTGTATATATATATATATATATATACATATATAGATATATATATCTCCACAACAAATTCCAAGTGCGAATAGTAGATCAGGAAGCTTGCCAAAGGTTGACCCAAATAGCAAGGCAAATATACTTTTAGCATGCTAACAGTACAACTAATGCTGATTTCCATTTGTACTTTCAGAATGTATTTTTTGAAAGTAGATCCTTCACTTACCTGAAATAAAATTTGTGTATTCACTAAGAATCATATAAGGCAATATAAGAACTGCTGAGCTTCTCACAAAGTAAATGGCTGGCAGGCACTTTCTCCCCTGAAAAATCTCAGTGTTGCTACTAACATTAACATTGCTTTCTGAGGTTATTGGCTTCTTTTGAGCCTATGTGTTGTTTTTTTTTTTTTTCCAAACATAAATAGACATTTTTATTATTTTGATTAGTAGTAATGACATTATGAAATATCATTGAAATATAAGAATTGTAATATATAAATTCACACTTATCAAACTTAATCAGCAGACTATCTTAGCTTTATGCTAAAATCTTTCCTAGGACAGTATATGAGAATTTTCCAAGAAACTTCTATGAAAAAAACCCAACAAAGTGGCAGTTTTGTTCTTCATTAGGATTCTAAAAAAAAAAGTTCTATTCTGCTCTTGTTGTATCACACTGCAGTTTTGAGAAATCAGTCTTGAGAGATCATGCTGTGTTTCCATACCAATGACTTGAAGTTATAAAACTAACTCTGAAGACCAGCTCCTGGTCTCAGATGCATAGTGCCCATTTTTGTGTATCAAATCCCCTCCAAATTAAACCCAAGCCACCTGCTACTGTGTTAGCTCAATGCACAGCTAGTAAAACATCTCTTCAAACTTTTAAAAACACTCTTCTAACGAAAATTGTGTCTCTTATATACTTCTCTAATTATGAAAAGTTCAGTACATTAATAACCAGATTTTTAGATAAAAGATTGTAGGAAGCAAACTTGAATATTCTGATTACTTCTGACCTCTGGATATTCCATTATTTTCACAGAATCTTTTTTTTATATTTGACTAAACTGAAATTGAAAAGAAGAAAGCTACAGATGCTTTTCATTGTATTACTGTTTCCTCTGTCTACACTGAACAGCTGAAGAAAGTAAATAAAATTGAATATTGCCTTTCTTCCTCATCTTTCACACAAAGAATTTACAGAATATAATTCCATACACTGCATAGAAAGTGATTAGATTAAAAAGGCAATAAATACTCTGCCATTGTTCTTTCTATTAAATTCACATGAAGTGACATGAAATACCCTAGGAGGTTATTTATCTACTGAAATGCAAAGTACTTTCCAGTCTCCTACTGAAGTGTCAATCATACTTTGTATTGATTACGTTTTGCATTTCCTGGGACAGGAAATTATCAGGAAAATATCTGCATTGTATAACAAAATATTCCACCTTAACTACAGGGAAAAGTCACTTTCAGTGTGCTATATAAGTGAAATATGAAATGATGAAATTATTCAACATTTATTTTTATTCTTGTACAGAAATACACAGTATTGACTACAAGTGTGAATTAACTTTAACTGCTTTCTTACCAAGGTAGCTAGATTGCTGGGAAGAACAAGACATGTTTCAAGTACCGAAAAGGTATTTTCATATTTCCACGAAATTTAAGTGAAACAGCAAGCCTTACCTTCTAGGGTTTTTACACCTGAACAGCACAACCTGCTATCAACAAATACTTCTTTGATCCCACTTTAGTACTCTCCATTGTGGAATGTAAACCATTCTCCTGCGAGGCTATTTGTACACCCATTCCTCCTAAACTTCTAGATAAATGCTAAACTTCAATTCTACTTTGCCAAAATACAGTGGTACCCTGGGACTCAAAGATACCTGCAACACAAGAAACCTTGCTATACTACACACAAATGAACTCAGCAGCATAATAAGATGTAATACAAATGGGCTTGAAAACTTATTGTCTGCTTAAAAGCACTGTGACAAACCTGTTGTTTTCAGTCTAATTAAATTCTACATATATGCTGGAATTGAAAAGTAAAAATTCACTTTCTAAATTCATTAATAAAACTATTATCACATACTCCATTTAAATCACACTTTTGGGTATAAATTTATTGTTCATTAAAGTATTCATACATAAGCAATGAGGTTTTCTGTAAACATCACAGGGAATTAAAAACACTGCTTGCTTAAAAGTAGCAGAATCCAGCCTGTCATTTTAATACAATACAGTACTTTAAAAATAATTACTTCAGTTATATGCACATATACGATATATATAAACAGACACACACACTTGTTTTTATGTATGCATGTAAACAAATCCACCTCTGCCACAGCCAGGTAGGGTATTAAAAGAAATGTATCTCTTTTATTCATGTTCAATACATAGCAAAGATACACTATACGTTCACAACAAAATCATACCCATACAATTTCAGATTTGTATCAGGCTTTTACGATGCAGTACCACTAATCTTGTATTCTCTTTACTGAACATTACAAATATGAAGCCTTAGAAATACAATCACTTTAGAAGTTTATGCAACATTTAACATGCTGGTCAAAAGTAAAAAATGAAAAAAGGAATGAAATACTGACACTATCTCAGCAACAGAAATATGAGGATCAACACTTGTAGAACACCTTAAGACTAGGAGAGAGATTTTCAGCTTACAGTAAGTGACAAATAATTTGTCTGTAAATACTTTATTTCCCTTTAGACATACAAGATTCACAAAAAAGTGCCCCAAACTAGAGTATTTGTACATGTGCCCAGAGATACATTCTCCTACTAGAAACAGTGCTGAAAATGCTCCAGTGAAATCCTTTCAAGAGATCCCAACAGCCATGTGTAAAACGTGTTAATTCAAACTATGCAGAGTGCATACATACTTTCACAATAAAAATGAATCAACTAAAGACCCTTCTGCTTCAGCAACCTCTTAAAAGACAAATCATTGGCACCTCAAAAGAAAGTCATTGGACAAACATGATGACCAGTACAGAAACTACATTCACAATAATCTACAGCTTCCCACTGAAAAAATAGTAACATATGCACAAGTTCTTTCCCTCAAAATTCAGTACAAGTATATAGATCTGAGAAACATGCACTACAATAAAAGACTTAATATAAATTCTTATTTCAGAGAAGATATCTTAAGTTTCAGTTCTGAGACAGCTCGCAGATCTAAAATAATTTACTTGATTAGAACTGATGGAAGCAGAAATAAATCCATAGGTTTTCTTTAAAAAAAGAAATCTTACCACGAAGACTTGCTACTTGCCTCAGAAACCACTTCCCCTCTGTGGATACTCAGTCAGTAATATGTGATCAATAACTTCAGGTATTTCTGAATTTGCAAAGCCATAGTATGGCATGATCTCTTAAAACTTCTCATAGTTTCTTGCATACTGTATAAATGTACCATGCCACTCTATGTACTATAGCATACTACACAAGATGAGTCAAATGTAGTTAATCAGTGTAAAAATATTAAAAGCAATCATTATTTTTTCAATTAGTTATGAAATAATAGGGGTGTGAAGCCGAAGTGAACTAGGATATGAATGTTCTTAAATTCCATTTCAGATCTGAAACTTGTAATAAATATTCTCCCCTCCCTCCCAATTTTGGTTGCTGTATTATAAAGTTACTGTTACTGTAAAGTTTGTAGCAATCACCTTCAAAATACATTCACCTTCCCCCATCTCACACCAATATCTGTGCACTTGTAATGGTTCTATTCCTTTACATTTGTGCAAAGCCTCTCCCACAGACAAATTTTAATTGAAATTTCCAAAAACTATCACGGCTGTAGCAGAAGTCTATTGGCAAAACTCTATGTTCTCTATGACAAGAAGTAGCATTAGTATTTGCTCAAAGAACAGAGAAAGTATTGAGTAGGTAGCCGGGGTAGTTCCAGAAGCTATTTCATCAGCTCTCCTTAGGATCATCAAATGAAATTCTAAATGCTGAAATATTTTATTGAGTTGCATATGCATATTTTAAAGCACATCAAGCACGTAAAAATACAGTAAATGCTGAGTGGCAATAAATTTCTAGGCACTTAATTTTTTCTAGAGTAATTCTGTAAATTCTTGTAGAAATCCCATTAGACATCAGCGTGGCATGGCCCATACCACATCATGGCTAAATAACACCTTTACAGCAATTACATAAGTCTGTCAGAGTAATGAAGATCCATTACACTCTTACCATAAATTATATTCTAAGCAAGACAGATCACCTCAGTTGTACAATACAACAAATTTCAAATACTTCTAGAAACAGTAACAAGAAGAGCAACAACTATAGGCACGGAGAAAATAAACTGCCAGTGGGAGAAAGAAAGGAGCTGAAAGGGGAGTGCAAGGTTGCCAAGACTAGTAAAGTGCTCAGACAACTACAGTGAGAAAAGATTGGTGGATGACAAAAGTTAAAGCAAAGGGAAAACAAAAAGACTTGTTCTTTAAAAAGGTTACAACTCAGAAGATTTTTTTAATAATATATGCAAAACTGCTATGTAAAAATTTAATAATTATCTCACATCTAAAATAAATATATGGGCTCTTTGGGCTATAAAAGCATTAGCATTAACAAATTTTATTTAAAAGAATATCTATAGCTACTTAAGGGATTTACAGGATAAAAGCATAATCAATTTCTTTAATAAAGGGAGCTAGTGGTTACCCTGGAAGTGGTTAAAAGCTTAGCAAGTGCTTCATATGTCTGAGGGCCTATTTTGTGACTATGGACATGCTTGTATCTACTTCAGTTTATCCACTTGACCATAAGCAAAACAAAATAAGCATTAGTAAATATTTCTTGCAGAAACACTTTGGAATTTGCAGAAATACTTTGGAATTTGCAGAAATGCAGTAGGAAAATGCAGAAAATTAAAAAGAGATAATAATACAAGGGGTAACAGGTTCAAACTTAAAAAGGGGAAGTTTAGATTGGATATAAGGAAGAAGTTCTTTACTGTAAGGGTGGTGAGACACTGGAATTGGTTGCTCAACAAAGCTGTGAATGCTCCATCCCTGGTGGCACTCAAGGCTAGGTTGGACAGAGCCTTGATTGACATGGTTTAGTGTGAGGTGTCCCTGCCCATAGCAGGGGGGTTGGAACTTGATGACCTTAAGGTCCTTTCCAACCCTAACTATTCTACTATTCCATGAATAATAAGACCCAAATAACTCTAGAGGCAACTTCAACAAACCAGATTACATGTGTTGCTCAACTTGTGCATTTTTTTTCAAGCATCTGAGAGCAACATAAGACAACTGATCTCCAACAACTGCAGACAAATGACAAAGGGATCAAACTGCTTGTAAGCGAAAGATACATAAACAAACCTTTTTCATACCAGAAAGACTCTAGAAAGTATGAGTAGTAAGTCACTTATATTTATTTGGAATGATAAAGGTTTCTGGGGAAAAAAAAAACAAAAAAAAAACAAAAAACACCCAAAAAAACAAAAACACATACTGTTTTGTTTTTTCTCTTTTTTTAACCAGAAGTCCTCACATTCACCTCACAACTTCATGGACAGATTACTGTGAGAACTGAGAAAAGAATGTAATTTCTATGGGTCCTGCTGTAATCAGTGGAATTCAAGAGGTCACAACAGTTCCAGCATATGAACTAAAACACAGGATCAGCACCTTGCATATAAATAAATTAAAAAAAGAAACCAGATGCAGAACCACATCCTACTCGCTAAAAAAAAAAAAAAAAAAAAAAGGAGGAAAAAAAAAAAAAAACCAAACTGACAATAAAAAAAAAAAAAAGACACTTTGTTACTGAATAAATAAATACTGCTGCAAATAAAACACTGCAATTTTTACTATATTCCAAAATTCAGGACTTTTCTATGAATTTGCCTAGGGAAGCTGTGAATGCTCCACCCTTGGTAGTGTTCAAGGCCAGGCTGGACAGAGCCTTAAGTGACGTGGTTTAGTGCGAGGCGTCCCTGCCCATGGCAGGGGATTCGAATAAGATGATCTTAAGGTCCTTTCCAACCATAACTATTCTATGATTCTAAGTTGTATGAAAAATGCCCCCCCAAAAAGAAAAAAAGGATTACTGAAGAGACATGTTTGAAAGCACAACATTGTAAGTAGTGTTGGTAGGGAGAAAATCTGAATAATAACAAGATTTTAGGATCTGCTATTCTGAATTCTGGAATAATTAGATCAACTCTATCTAAAATAGAAATCTCAGATTTCAAATTCAACTAACAGGTAGTTGCTGTAATTTCTACCAAACTAAACTGCTTCTAAATCAAAACTTTCCTAAAATTGTATTTATTGTAGCACTGGTAAGATACTAGGTTTAGAATCTTTAAAAATTTAAAAAACACAGTAGATGTGTCTGAAGTCAGTTAATAGACAATATATAACAATGGAAGATTTAGTATATTTTTTTTACATTTTTAGGTGTTCTCCCCACTTCAAAAAAAAAAAAAAAAAAAAAAAACACTACTCCACTTTTAGGTTATTTTGTATTTTTTTTTTTTTTTTTAAATTCAAGGTAAAACAGAAACAACTATGTTACTGGTTAGTATCCAGTAATCCACGAAAGGCTGCACCATGTACTGAAAAGACCAAATGGAACTAAACCAGGTATCTTTCAGCAGCTTTCAGCAGTTCTTTGGAACTCAATTGTTCACTCTTTTTTAAAAAAAAATAAAATACACTACTGTTGCATCACACACACCTCTTCAGTGTTTTTACCACAAGCTAGTCACATGTCAAGAATGCCCTGTGTACAAAGCATTAAAACCAGTAGATGCATATTATTCCACACGCTACAGGCATGCATCCTGTGAGAAGCTACCAGGATAAAAATTCAGATTACAGCATCACTTTGATTAGAAACACAACTACAAGAATAAAGAAAGTAAGGCTAATAACTAAGCCAAACTTTTGTTCTACTTTGGCCATGTAAAGTTATACCATACATTTTCTGGAAGCTCAGCATGCAAGTTATGACATCTAAAAACCAACAAAAGTCTCATCATTTTCCCTGAATACTCCTGAACTGCAATACTCAGTAAGACAGATATGCCAATATTCTCATAATATTTTTACTCATCAAAATTCAAATTCAGTAGTAGCGCATATTCAAGTAGTAACACATTCAAGAGATATAATTCAACCACACCTATAATGATACTTAGTAACAGATTTTTGAGATTTTTATTTCTTTCCCAATGCAGTCAATGTGTTCAGAAAAAACTGCAGCAGCAACAGCTCACATAAGCCACTGCTCTTGCTCTTTTCTGTACTTCTCAGACCACTTCTGA
The DNA here is from genome assembly GCA_032466535.1 of Forpus xanthops. NCBI lineage: Eukaryota > Metazoa > Chordata > Aves > Psittaciformes > Psittacidae > Forpus > Forpus xanthops. The sequence goes on along the minus strand of JASSUY010003394.1, from coordinate 3,390 downwards.
GTAAGCTCTAGGTAAACATTTGGCTTATGTGGCTTATAATCAAGATAAACCACTTGTCCAGTCCGTTTGGGGATAGCTTTTTCAATCTGAGTCCCCTCATGCCATTCATTAAAAGATGTAATAGAAATGATTTCTGGTCGCACCAAAAGGGCTGCACTGAAAGCAGTCTCATAGTATTTCCCATTGACGCGATTCCGGGTATTGTGGTTGTTCCATGGTCGGATACTAGTATCAATATATCCTGGCCCCACGCTTGGAATAAACATCAAGTTGTTACTATCACAAAAGGCTTTTAAACTTGCCCAATTATGGTGAGATGAGCCATAGGAGAAGCCATTGGTTGCAAAGTAAGTATACATTCCATCAAAGCCGCTTCTCTGAATGTCATGCTTATGTCTTTCTTCTACAAGAAGTGCAATGAATAACGCATCATATGGAGTATTTCGAATAGTCTGGGATCCAGAAGCAGTTAACAGATTTGCCCATATTTCGGGAATTGTTACATAAGAATCGTAAACATAAAACATGGGAAGTAATCTGCCTGTGCTGGTCTTATGCCTGTAAAAGGCTGGATGGCCTCCATATCTATAAAGCAAATAAGTATAGTTACTACAAAATAGCAATTCGTATCAATTTTCAGTCCAGTGTTTACTGAAAGATTAAATAATGAAACTGCAAAACCCTTTAAATTACCAGAAAATAGTAACAATGTCAAACTGCAAAACAGGAATTAGCTTTTTTTCTGGAGGGCAATTTAGTATTAAATAAGACACTATAAGAGGTACTGACAAACAGAACAACTATTAACTGTACAGAATTTGTCAAGGTGAATTAAAATCACTACAGTTCAACATATTAAAGCTCTAGCTACTAGTCTGTCACTATAAAAAAAATGTATTTTTTTTTATATATCATTTAACTGCTGTCATCTGAAGTATCATGACTTGTGATACTAATGAATGTTCAAAGAAATTTAGAGTATCTATGTAAAATTCACCCTTCTCTATTTAAAAATCAGTCTGAGTTTTGTAACACCGTAATATGAACAGTTCCTTACAGTTCTCTTCAGTCTTTGTACACACTTTTGTATATACTTCCAAGCTTTAGACAATACACAGAAGTCCCCTAAACCAGCATGTAACAAACCCCAAAGGAAATCATTGTCGAAGAACTCACTTGTCAATGATGTATTTGACATTGTGGTACATACTGCGATCATCTCTATCTTTGTAAGGTTCAATATGAAAAGTGACCTGAAAGATGAAATCACAGTAAAGGCAACACAGATGTACAAGACTCCTGAATACATGAAGCAAGAACCAGTCACATTAAATACAGTTTCCCTTTACAGGACATTTTTATTTGTCTATTTTGAGAATAATTGAACCCTAATACAATTCCTGTACTCTTTAGATCCTTCGGATCCAAGGAAATTTAGTAACAGAGTAAATATTGAGGTTTAAAAAACCAAACCAAAACAAAATCCCAAAACACACTGTTGTTTTTAATTTTGAAATAATGTATTAAATTTGCCATAGATAATTCTCCAAGAAGAGTTTTCAGTGTCAAGACAGATTTTAAGATATGGGATATGAAAACTATAATTTAAAATTTTATAGATTTATCAACAGCAATAAATCCTTGGAACTATATCTAATAGAACGCACTGCTACTGTTATGAATTTCAAGCTCGAAGTTTATAGAACTATTTAACCTTATATATGTGAAGTAATTTCAATGAAAACTGCCATTGTTTTCAAATATACAATTAAATGGAAGAGTATACTACATTAATCCAAGCAACTAGTTTTTCAGAAGCAATTTTAGAACAGAATGCATTTAATTAAATATTCAACAACCCTGCAATAGAAGCAAAATTCCATTGTAGGAAGCCAGTATCTATCTCTATTAAGTACAAACTGTAGAAAAATATATTGTTAGATTAAATTACTAGGACTGGCATGATAAGTTGAAGAGCACTACAATTTCATATTTTATTACCAACTATCAAAACCAGACAAATCAAAAGGATGTGTCTTTTAGCAGACTTGTATTTAGCAGGCATAACAGAAACATATTTTGTATGTTGATTTTGATCTACCAACATTCCTAATGGCTGAACTATAATAACTTACTAATGCAATAATGTTTTGAAAACCTTACAGCATTTAGGCAGCATTCCCTGGTAGTAGCTATACTTAATACCTGTATTCCAGTAATTAACCCAAGTAGTAACAGCAGTTCTATCCATATTCTAATATTACCATAATATTACATGCATTTTCCTTGGCATAGTATTTCATTTTGAGTTAGCTCTTTTGAGACACTTGAATGACAAGTTTTTATATGCGAGCAATCTCCTCTAGATAGATAACCTGAAAATTTTAGGGATGGATATTTTTTTTCATTTTTCTTTTTAATAATTTACCATTACATCTGTGCAATTCATGTCACATAATGTAATTCACAGAGCATTTTTAACAGTTTCAAAATTACTTCTGTATGCAATTCAACCTTCCTACTTTCATCCTGCTTGTCAATGAATCTACAGATACTACTACTGACAGCAGAATTCTTTAGGAATCTGCGACTTGCATAATTAAAACCAGAGTGGATGACAATGACCAGAATATATTTTTAGTTCCTAGTATAGATAACTCTATCCAGAGATGATACACATACAGCTACTTAGATAATCTAAAACCTCACATCTATTAGCAAGATTAAAAGGCAATGCATGTTTTCTTTATCCCAAGCAAAAAACCAAGTTTTATACTATAAATAAACAAATCTAACCATGATTTTATAATCCACTATCAAACTACATAGTCTATAATTTGATATTTCACCTGTTTGAGGAATCCAGTATTTCAGCCTATGCTGTCATGCCCTGGAGTAACCTAAAGTCAGAGCAACACCTCTTTGACCTTACTGTCCAAGGCAAATGCTCCTGATACCTTCTGGAATAAAGACGTTCATTCAAACTAGAACTTCTAAGTCCCTCTTTGTTATTCATAGATGCTAGCTACTGACCTCTACAATCAGGTACCAGTAAATTTTAAGGCAGTATAAAAAAATGGGGTTAGTCTTTTATTCAAAAGATCCTTAGTTTACTGATCATTGTATTCCATAATATTTAAAAAAAAAAGTAACACTTTTCTCAATATCCAAGACGCATTTGAAGACAATGTACTGTCGAACTTTAAAAACTGTTTCCTAAAGATAAAATAAAAAAAAAAAAACACACCACCACACCTCAGATTTTGTAATCTTCAGATTTGAACCAAAAAAGAAAAAAGGTCGTTCATGGCTGTTGCAGTTCAAGCCCAGCCATTAACTCAGAACCATGCAGCGGTCCTCTCACTCCAGCCAATGCTTCTTCCTGGGGGG
>JASSUY010003392.1:0-53565 GCA_032466535.1 Forpus xanthops | reverse complement strand
CCTCACCACCCTTACAGTAAAGAATTTCTTCCTCAGATCCAATCTAAACTTCCCCTGTTTAATTTTGAACCCATTACTCCTTACAGTCCGTTGTTGTAGCCTATTTCACTCTAAGAAATTAATACAATCAATAATTCAGCTTTACATGCAAAGTACTTGTGATAATTGGTGGTTACTACTTTATTTCAAATCAGGCTACTGCCATCAACACATGACTACAGAGGAGCTACAAGTACAAAAATTTCCAAATGTACTTTCAGTAACTTTATTTTTATACTAAAGAAGTATTATATTTAGTCTTATATGAAGCTTTGTCAAAAAAAAAAAAATTTCAAAATAGGTTCTGAACTCTCTGCAATCACCTCTATCCATCAAATATGAGAAGTAAAGCCAAACTATTATGCTTCAGTTTAAAAAATGTCAGAAATCTAATTTTTTTAAAAAGGTTTACTTCTCAGTATCTCTGTATCTCAGTATCAAACAAATGAACCAACAGAAGATACACACCACAACTTCGATGATTTCATAGTGTGTGAGAGATTCCCAAAATATGCAGCACAAAAAGGCTGTTACCAACCACGGGATTGTTTTCTTCTTCTGCTACTGCCATGCTTGTGAAGACTTTGGAAGCCACAATACTAACTGCTGTAGAACTGTATTAGACCACAGTCACCTGTTCACATGGATGAATAAATATTTCTGTATACAGATTTCTACTCCGTCTTTTTGCTCACTCCCTTTGCCATTTCAGCATGCAAGTGGGCTGGCTCTGCAAAGTCCTATCATTGCTCAGCTTTACGGCAAAATCTTTTGGAAATTAATTTAGTTTTCACTCTGGTTACAGAAAGCCATATTTTTGAAGTACACAACCGCAATCATGCTCATCTCCAACATCAAGTCACTCCACTTCCTATAAGTAACAATTGCTGGAAGGACTAATTAGAAGACAAAGAGCATTGTGCCTTGTGTGCAGAAGCTTATCCACGAGTGCACAAGGGCTTGTTCTGCAAGAAAAAGCAAGGATACATTTCAAAAGTTCTAATATCAATACATTATCTTGAATTACTCATTTTTTTTTAAATGCTGAATGTCAGATAATAAGCTTCTATTTGTCCTTCCAACCACATTAAAAGCATCCACATGAATCAAATACATTATGATGTGAAAAGCTGTACAAAGAGAATGACAACCTATGAGCTCGCAATGAGGTGTAACAGGAGAAATCCCTAAGCCCCAGTGTAGCAGTCCTGCTACATACACACCACACTACAGAAAGGGAGAACAGCTTGAAAGAGGACAATTTTAAGTAGATCTGTTGAATTTATTAAATAAGAACAGAATAAAATGGAAAAAAAAAAAAAAAACCAAAAAAAAAACCAAACGAACCTGCTGTGTACATTGCTATGACCAGAGTAAGTAATTCTACATTTCCACCCCCAAAAATCAAAGCAAAAATCTTCCACCAAGTTTCTTTGTACTAAGAAGTTACCCCAGATTCAGAGATATAAGTGACCACATAAGAGACCTCTTACAACAGACTAATGGAGGTCACAATATGATCACCATCTGACACAAGCTATTGTACTTCATAACACTGAAGCAATCAAGCAAGCTTGACCTGAAACACGGGATCCAGCACAACCCTTAGGAAGTCACTCAGAGCGCTAGCTGGGGAAGAAGATGAAGCTTCATCTGTCTAACCCAAATTTCCAAACATAATAATTCCCACATCAACACAAAAATACAAAAAGTAAGTCACCCTTAAACTTCTCTTGACAATTTCAACAGAATGAACTCCAGGCGTTTAGGACAGAGACTGTTTCTGCTTCTGCAAACTGACTTCATTGACATCAACAGATCTGGCACTTCAGGATTTTGCCTTTCACTTCCTACAACAGACCAATCCAATATATAAAACTTACTGAGATTAGCACCATCTCGTAGGAGTTTTGCCTCCACTGGCCTTTGCTGTCAATGATGTCCGACAGTGCTGCCTTATTTTTAAACTCTACACTCTGAATTTTCTTGAGGAGAAATTTGATCAAAATCTTGCAAATTCAGAAAAGTACAGAATCTGAGCCCTTACCTCTGCCAGGATTACTGATGGATGCGAAACACATTTTAAGAAGCATTCTTCTAGAAATGCAGTGTTATCTGCAAAATGTTTAGGCACTGATCCTATTATGTTCAAGGCCAGAGTGGATGGGGCTTTGAGCAACCTGGTCTAGTGGAAGCTGTACCTGCTCATGACAGGGGTGGTAGAACTAGATGAGCTTTCATAGGCCTTCCAACCCAAACCATTCTATGGTTCTATAAATCTATGTTGGAACATTCTGTCCTTGCTTTTCAAAATTAAAATGTTTTTAGCTTTTAGATTTCTCTATAAGCAAAGAAAAACTTGATTTACAGATTCAATTTATACGGACACACTACAAAGAAGCATATTACTGTATTGTTGAATAAATGAAGTAAATAACCAGCTCTGACTGTAACTTTATCATTTTCAAATGACCAGCAAAGTAAGCTAAATGTGAAAAAGCTCAGAATAACAAAATACTCTGAGTTGCTGCAGAATTTTATTCTGTCAGAGCTGTTTCTCCAGCAGAGTTCAAATCAAACTGAAGAAAGGGAAAAGGCAGTAGCTGCATGTGTAGGGCTGAGGTGATCAAGGCACTGAAGAAGGTGACTGACAAAGTTGCCTGCTACAGAGATAGTAGAAATATCATGATTCTTTACCACCCTGAAAGAGTAATACAATCTGCACATCAGGTCTTGCTATTATAGCCTTTTAAATATATTTAGCTATTTTCTTCTTGTTAATTTTTTTCCTCATGTTTACACTTAGAATAGTGTACATTTACCTTCTTCTGAGACTATGTAACAGGAGCTTTTGGTCCACTATCAGTTCTTTCCCATTGTATGAATATCTTTGCTTAACAGCACTACTTTTTCAAAACCTCAGGGCATGTGTCCCACTACAGCTTGAACTAGCAAGTCATCAACTAAGTACCACCCAGCCAAAACCAGGACACAAACCTGACATCTCTTTAGCTGTTGCTACTATGTCTTAGGTAGAAAGTCATGTCAAGGTAACAATAAATTATTTTATTATCTTCTCATTTACAAGATGGGAGCTGGAAACTCATCCAGTGTAGCCATTTTCCTCACTCATTGCTGCTCTCTCTGGTCTGATGCAATGCATGCCCTAGGTTTACAAAGCATCCAAGATTTCATTTACATCTTCACTTTTATCTTTTACCCTAACCCTTTTATGTCATGAATCATGCTAACATCCTAGACGGGGTTAGTTTAGACCAATACTTTCATCCACCCATACTGCGAATCAAGCCAGCCAGGTTTGCATTTCTTATGGGAGTGACAAGCTTATACTTCCCACTGGAGTTTCTGAAGCACCCTTTCAGGGCTATACCCACTGTTTTATAACAGTCTTATTACTGAAACCTTACACTCAATTACAGCTAATTAAATTTATGCTTAATTTCAACTTCATTAGTTCTCAATTCTGGATAAGGTATAGTGCAATCTCATTCTGTTTCAGTGCAATTCAGTTTTGGCAGATGAGGAAAGCAAAGACTTCTTCAGAGTTCCAATGTTTACCCATTTTTCCCAGCATACCAATAAAACACTAAGTAAGTTTGACAAATGTGTTCCAAACTCAGATTCAAACAATTTGTGCTCCAAGACTGTAAAAGGAACTATTTGTTAAAGAAAATATTGCTGAATAATCAACTACAGTTAAATAGATATCAGATCAACCTAGCCAGTAAGCAGTGATTCCAGGGAGGTTTTACTGTTTATCCTTTGAAACAATACAAAAAGAGCGCAGAGGTGTTTATCTGGAAATCCTACTCTTACCACACTTCAGGCACTGCAGCAAGGATGTGGAGAGACAGGATATTTGGAAGGACAATTTCAAACTCATGTCATTAGAATACATTAGCCTGGATTGGCAAAGATTTTGTGTTCCTTTCCTTCTGACTGTTACTGTAATGAGTTGAAAACAAACAGAAAAAAATCTCCCACACCCTTGTCTTACTCTGAATAAAAACCCAACAAATTTCAAAGAACATTTTGTACTAATAACTCTGGATGATAAATGAGAAAACCATGTTGAATCAGTCCCTGTATTTTTCCTTTACTTCTTTGGTACATTGACCACGCTAAGCAGAATGTTTAGCTCAAATTTGTTTTGTTTGAAGATATCTACAACTTACAAAGTTAGGCCCATAAAAATGTTTCTAGCTCATTAGTTGCAGAAAAGCATTAGGCAGTCTGTTGTGGAAACAAGAATCGGAATGCCTATACTTGGGAAAAATATCCCACTAAAACTGGACAGTGAAACAACTGTCTTTCAGTATCATCTGAGCTAACATGCCAAGTTCTCCAGGTTTTGCTTTTGGTATTTATATAGCGTTATGAGAACACTTAATGAAAATCTTAGGCAGCAAAGAGTGTTTCTGCTTTCATGTGAGCTTGTGATTGTACCTTAAAACACGCTACCTATGAGAGTGCGTGCACTCAGTTTTGTAGCAGTGCCTGGCAGTAAGCGTATTCCCTTGTAATTGCAGCAACCTAAGACCACTCTTCTTGATCTGAACCACTAACAAAAGCATAGTCGAAATGTAGGACATGCTGTGCTTTCATATTGTCATTCTTTTAAAAAAGTAACCAGGGATACACAAAGCTTTTGAGGATGCCAGGGAGCAGGAACTGCAGGCTCTACGTATGCAGAATTCTAGTTTGGGAGTTAGTCACCTTTAGCCAGTTTCTCTTTTCATTTTATAGTTTTCACACTATATCCATACAGTCTCTTTATGAGCTATAAAATCCTTATTACACTGGCACTGCTCCTTAACTAGGCACAAATTCAGAAAAAGTCTGCTTGCTCCTTTTATTCTGTTTATAAAAACTGGAATCTCTCTGCAGCCATTGGTGTCTTTGGAAATGGGTATCCACTCTTTCACTGGATTTTTTTCCCTTATGTGTAACAAAGGTCATTAAAAGACACAGTGGGTTATAAACGTTAGTATCTCATGCACTGATCTATTTGCCATCCCCCTCAACAGTCACACTGCTGACAGATAATCTCTGTGCAGAGCTCAGAGAGCAGGCAAAACAGGTGCCTATGGCTCCACCAAACAAGGCCATTTTCTCTGAACAGCAAGCCTTTTAGGTTGTTTTTGTCTAAATGAGAAGTTAACTCACCCTCACAGTCGGGCTGCTTTTCCCTTCTATGCCCATCATATCTCATGAGTTACTCTATGCCACCTGCAGTGAAACAAAACTCAACTCTGCAGTTGACAATCTTCTGTTCTTTACCCAAATGAAATATAAAGGGCAACATCCAAATCACCCCGTTTACTAACCGTGCACATACTACAACCTAGCCGCCTCTGCATACTGTTCTGCCAGGGCTGGGAAAGCTCCTGAAGTGTGAGAGATGGGAAGCACCACAAGAACACCTAACCATTCTCAACAGGGATCTGGTACAGACCCTCTGCAATTGCAAGATACATCATCTGAAGGCACTTACAGAAAGCACAAATTAATTATGAAGCAGGCCCAGCTCAGCAGTCCACAAGCTCAAACCAGAAAACCAGTTCATAAATAATAGCTTTCTAGAAGTTTCATTGTCCTGGCTTTTTTGCCTGCAGAATGTAACGATAACATTCTTTTGTTACAGCTTTTTAATGGTTGTGACATTACAGGACTTGCATCAAATCACAGGAGAAAACCAGAAAGAACTCTTCTTCCATGACTTTCCTCCAAGACAGCTCTAAGAGCTCCCACATTGGTCTTCATGGCATCAGGCTTAGAGGCATTTGCTGCCTAACGTAAATCCTTACTATATGGATTCTAATTCTCTGTGACTAAAGATCGTGTTTCTTATGTTTCATATGATATTTCTGTTAGCTCTGAGGCCTTGCAGGATGCTTGAAAAGCTGCTCCAAGGTTTTTCTCACTAATGGCATTTTCTGGTGCTCTAAGATGCTCTTGAGACTTCAGTGATTCTAGGTACAATACCATAGAGAAACTCTGCAGGGTGACAAAGGGAATCTACCACAGACCTATATTGAACCACATAAACAAACTTTCAGCAAAGTTAATACCATCTAGGTTTTATCTCCTCCCAGGTATTTCCATACTTGTACCATGAAGAAATACTTCCTCAGTCTAGGGGAAGAGGAGGGTGGTGAGGCAAAGAAAGGAATAAGTTAATGTTGGGTTTTAATCTCTTCAACAGGTGACTTTAACCACCTCAGATAATTCTCCTTTATATAGTGGTTTCTTTCCTCACTCTCTTTTACTAGTTGGTTTCTCTCCCAGAGTGAGTACTTTTACATTCCCTAACCTAAAGAAGTGCTCACAGAACAACCTTGTTGTGTCCTGAGCCTGGCTGAGGCTGAGTAACTGGAACTCACAGGATTTGAGGCATTCAGGGAGGGGAGGAGAAGAGAAGGGGAAGTGATACTCAGATCCCTCATAAGCACCCAAACCACATAAGTATCAGCACCCAAAGTGAGTTTCCCTCCTGATGCCACCCTCCAGGCTGGGGAGCTGGGCAGCCTCCACCACTGCACCTTACTTCCTAACTGCCTCCCACCCTCTCTTCACCCTCTGGTCCCTCTTTCACTCCCCACCTGTCCCCTGACCTTGGCAAGGTAGAGCTCGGCTGCAGCAATGCCACTAAGAGAGGCAGCACACAAAGTCCTCTTAGCTGCTGTGAGAGAGGAAGAAAACAACATCCAGTGGGCTGAGCAGGAGCTGGCCAACTACAGCTGCCTGAGGTCTCAGCTTCTCCCAGACTGACAGGATGCTTTGCTTCTATATCCACACAATGTGACACACACAAAACATAGAGCTGTAGCTGCTTCTGTTTCACTGAGAAAAAAATCTCAGCCCTGGACTCCACAGCACTGGGGTAAAAACAACAAAACAAACCAAAGCAAACCCCTTTATCTTCACCATAAAACCTGGTGCGTTCTCAGTACTTTTTAAAAGCCCATCCCTCAAAACATCCTGTATACGAGAGGTGAAGAGGCAGTCTATCTGTTTAAAATAACCAAGGCAGATCTAAAGCATGCGTAATTCAGATTTTGTCTCTCCCAATTGTCACAAAGAGCTCTGGTACTCTCCACACCTCAAGCCCATTGCAGTGGAACTGGAGCAGCTTCACAGCTTCTGCAGGGATGCAGATCTCCACAGACACTTGAGCAGAAGTATTCCAGGCTATATTAGAGTCAAACTCTTCTCACCTTCCCAGGCTCCATAGGATGCCACAATGTGAAACACAAGCAAACTACAGAAGTAGTGCACACACATCCGCATCTGGCACCAAGCACAGCTGTATTTGTCACACAATCAACACCAAGCCAAAGCTAAACCCAAGGTGTCGCTGAAAATAAAAACTGCACTCAAAACAGCAATGCATGGCACTGAGGCAGTGGCACTGGAAGATGCTGTTGGTTTTCTACTTTGCAGACCGTGAATTCATCACAGACCAAACATTGTATGTCTGGCAGTTTCATTAAACTGAGCATAACTTTGACTTCATACTTATCAGCCCAGGTATATTTATGAATTTGTCTTTCCCTTTGTAATTAATATTTGTTAGCTTTTTATATGGGAGGATACCCACACTGAAAGCCATTGGTTATCCCTCTTGGGTGCTTCACTTTTGTCTTTTAAAATCCATGAGTGAAGGCCCTTTTATTCACTGGGTTGTAGATCCCTTGCTAGATCAAGTAAGACAACACAAAATATTTAAGATATTTTACAGTCAAATTCAATTAATTTTTAGTCTATTTAAGTTCATGAGGACATTACTGGAGCAGTTTTTTACCTGAATTATTGTACTTTCACTAGCGGAGTATGTGCCTCTGCCAAAAGCAGCAAATGAAGAGACATTCGATGCCTGAAGTGATGATTTTCAGATGTAAATTAAGTAGACTAAAATAAATGTCAATCTATTAATCAAGATAATGATTAAGAAAATTATACTGTGCTTCTTCTCTCCTAGACATCTCATTGATCCTAAAGTCAGGGATCTGAATTATCACTTCTAGACTTCCCTCCTGTGCCCCAACCACAACATAAAATGAAAGATATCAATTTGGAATAAAAATTACAGTTTGATTAAACAACAGATTTATGTATTTTATGATTTATGCTCAGAATGTGCTATTTTTCAGGCTTTGTATATTCTTGCACGATTTTCCTATGAAAAACCTTGGTTGCAGCAAACCACTTTTCCTCAAAGAAACTTATAAATACTGTGGCTGATTTTATCAAAGAGCCTCAACTGTTCACTAAATTGCACCCCCAAACAACATAAAGAAAGCAGCCTAAGCTTGTAAAAGATTAAAAGTACTTGACTACAGCTGTTTTTAATCTCAGCCTCTGTCTTGTATATTGAGTAAAACAAGTGTTGTTAGGATTGTTTTACCACTTAAAGCATGGACTGGAACCATAGAAAAAAAAAATACACCAAAAATGAAGAATTATGAGCAGAAAAAAAAAATTCCCCTAAAGGTATTGGGGAAAAGAAAGAAAATCACTGGAGAGAAGGAAATGATGATGCCTGCTTATTAGTCTAAAACCAAAAGAGTTTTATTCTGGTTTTATTCAGTCATCTCCCTCCTGGACTTTGACAAAACTTGAACCCAAAAGAACTTGGGTATTTTTGTCCTTGCTACTTAAAGAAATATGACAAGCCTCATTTCATAGATGCAGAGATGTTATTAAACAGTAGTATCCAGTGTCAAACCATAGTAGTGTGTCAAACAGTTGGGCTTGTATTCTTCGTGCATAAAAGCAGCATTTTGGAATTAAGACATGACTTTTTTGCCCTCAGGTAGGAGCCAGTACCCACTGTGGTGCTTTCAATGTTGGATCTATTTCTTATTTCAGGCTCTTTGGAAATGCTACATTGGTCAGTGCATCCGCATATAACCACTCCATAAGTAACACTGCACTGAAATTGTATTATCATCCTTAAGTAGCCATATCTGACAAAACACTCGTGACAAGAACAATTACCTATTTAACAAACTTAACTGTCTACAGCAGCATGTAAGATTTTTACTAAGGCAGTTGATGCAAGGCATTCATAATGAGCAGGACCCAGTACACTTGCAGGAGAAGATTGTACTTACTACTAAATTGCTCTAAATTAAGAATATGGAGAGAACAGTCCACTTTTTATTTGCCACCAGACAGCATGGCAACATAGCTCTTTTAGCAAGCAGAGGGCTCCTTAGGATGCTAAAGTTGATATGTTGGTCCCACAGCTGTTTCTGAGACTGTTTCATGTGATCAGTGAAGAAGTAGCCTCTTGAGCTTTTGTTCCTATACTCTTCTTCCAGAGCTGCTGGGCACTGCTGGGCTTTCAAATGCTAGCACCTCCCTGTTAGGCAGTGTCCTCACTCACACTGAGACACGGGACTGACAGTTCAGGCGCAAAGCATCAGCTCATGTAAAGGCTGTTGGTTCAAACCTAAACACTTATAAGTTTTTATATAAAGATTATTTTCAAGAGCAAAAAAAGGAAGGTAACAAAAAGCTTCTCCTTCACAAATGCCCCTTGTTTCCACCAACACTTAGCAGCCAAAGTGAGGAAGAGTATGGCAACACAGTGAAGAAGGTTTCCATTACAAATGCACCTTTCCAGTGCCATCTTAATGCATACATTCTCATTTGCTTTGTGTAACAGAGGATATTCTGTGCAAAGACCTTCACCAAAAGGGGTTTGAACATCCCATTTTTAATGGGAATTTCTCAATGCTAAAAAAATGAGTGTATTTTCATGGCAACCTTCATAGATGTCCAAGTTTCACACCCTAGAAAGGACAGTGTAAAATGCTAAAAATGCTTACTGAGTGTTCAGAAAGGTCCTAGCAAGTAATGACTATGTTCATAATATACTGAACAAAACTATAGTGTTGCATAGGACAGAAGGAAACTGTTCTTAGGAGTATGTTCAGCACACGCTCATGTTCTCTGGGCTCTGGCTTAGGAGAAGATGCAGGACAAGTAACAATGAAATATTGCTCATCTCATTGTACTCTTTTATGGCTCTGTTATTGAAGCATTTCTACATATTAGTCTAAAAATATGTATTTTTTAAATGGCATTTCAGTAAGTTCAGAATGCCATTTAATTAGGATGTTTCTACTTTAATTTGCATCTATAAAAATAATTAAATTTGTTACTGTTTTTAGTGTAGCTGAGGATACAGTTCACATCCAGAAGGTTTACAGCTCGTTTGACCTACAGATGAAGAGAGTGACTTTGAAAAGCAGCCAGAAAAGAACATGAACCTCAAAGGCAGCAATATCTCCCCTTTGTGGTCTGGAGAATAAAAACTTTGATCTTTAAGGACAGGTGTTAAGATGGAGAATGGTATTGGCTGTGATTCCTGAGCCTTTATTTCCTTAAGTGATATATTCAATCAGGTCTGTCACACTAGGAAAACTTCCCGGGGTAGTCTTTCTTAACAGGCCTCCCACTGAAGGACGGGAAGGAGAATCAAAAGAATGCAACTCCCACAGGTTGAGATAAGAACAGTTTAGTAACTAAGGTATAACACAAATCACTACTGCTACCACCAATAATAATAAGGCAAATTCAAGGAAAGAATACAAGAGCTCACCACCTATACCCATCCCGACCAAGCAGTGCACCCTCCCTCTTCTGGGTCTTTGCCCTCCATTTTTACATCCTGGGCATGACGTGCTGTGGTATGAAATACCTCTTTGGTCAGTTTGGGTCAGGGGCCCTGTCTCTGCTTCCTCCCGGCTTCCCCTCCTCCCTGGCAGAGCATGAGGACCAGAAAGTCCTTGGTCAGACCAAAACTTTACCAAGAAGTAACTGAAAACACTGCTGTTATCAGTGCAGTTCCCAGGCCCAAAATCAAAACCACAGCGCTACACCAGCTACCAAGGAGAAAAATGACTGCTACTGCTGAACCCAAACTGTCATCTGGCCCCAAGAGCTCAAGCTTTAGCTGCTGCAGCAAATGTCACTAATACAACTCAGTGTCAGCAACGACAAGAAGTGGAGCTCATGTCCCATGCACATTCTTGTCTCCCCTCTGGCACACTCTGACAATAACATCTGCAGGGAGAGGTGGGGAAAGCTCACACACCACCCCATGGTCTCTTCACAAGGATAGGAAGGAAGGAAGAAATATTTTGCCTGCGTATTTCATGAAGTATTTATATTCTTGGTCAGAAGTGTCTGATGCTTTCCCTGAAACCTCCTAAACACACAGAAATACCTCCTTCATCCTAGGGCTTCAAGATACCTAGGGATCATGAGGCATCTGTTTAAAGACCATCAATAAGTTATTTCATTGTCCTAGGGGAACCAGGGTAAGGAACTACACCACAGTTATCATGAGGAAAGCATCACAGCTGTTCTAACTTTAAAAGAGGAATACCCAGAAGAATAATGTTTACAAGCATCAAGTGACTTGATTTAGACACTGCTGTAGTCTATAAGCAACATTTTGAAGCCATGTTAATTTTTTAATTGTTTTCCAGCTACCAGTAAGGCAATTAGCAGGACTCATTAGCCAAGTGACACTTTACAAATTAATGATTTACTCCTGTGAACTGATAGAAATGCATAGTAAATCAATCTTGACTTAAACGGGATCAGGAAATCAGTCCTGGAATATGTTTAACCAGCATTCATGGGTTTAAAAACAGAAATGTTGAAAAAATTCTTATGTTCCAGCCTAGATTTTACTCTACAGAATTAATTTTGTCCATGAAATTGTTCAAGGGTAATTCTGAAAACACAGCAAACGTTAAGATTTCAAGTGACTAAAATAGAAACAATGTACATAGGAAGGAAAGCTGAAGTTCCCTCCATGGATTTCTATTACTGTAGATCATTATATTTTAGTGTACTCAGAAATAATCCCTTATCTCACTGGAGAAAGTGAAAAACATCCTGGAATCCCTGCTGTACCCACTGCAATTCAGAGACCTGACTTTTGATACCTGGGCTGGATGACACTTTAGTGTCGACAGCTCTACATCACAGTAGATAGAAGATGAATTAGAAGATCGGATTTAAAGTTAAATCTTTTGAATTTTTTAATTTTGAGTAAATTTGTAATTGTGGCTTTATATTTTATGATTGTCTTTGGGAAGAGAGCTAAAGAGAAATTCTGTTCCCATTAATCTGAACATAGTCGTGACTGTACAACATAATTCCATTCTTCTTTAAGCAATCTCACTGACAGAATGACTGCTTTCAGTAAGGCATCAGTACTTGTGTTTTACAACTGGAGAATAGCATAAATATTAATTTTGTTATTTAGTCAATGGAAGGAAAACTTACTTTAGACCAATAAGAAAGCATTGGTATGTTACTGAAGTTCCTCGCATTATGTGGCTATTGTGACCTCAGGTTTAAATAACGAAAACAATTTCTTTTTTTCCTTTTCACCATACTATTTAAACACTGCTGTTTTCCCCAAGGCATAGGTATTCTCCTCTTCCTTTTTAGCACTTTGACAATGTTTCTCACAACCTAAAATATTATATTTATCTGTCTATACACAGTTTATGCTATACATAAATGGCTCTATATTATGCATGGAAAGGGTATCTTAAACATCAGATCAAAAAACAGCTATGTAGTGGGACCCAACCAGGCTGAGAATATTGAGTATTGTTCATACTGAACTGGAACTCTTGTCAAGAGATTTAAACACTAAATACTTGTATTCTTTTACTGGCACCTTAGGGGTTTCTTCTGGAGCAGCACATAAGTAACTGCTACTTTGAAACTATATTCTGCTACCGAACTTCACAAACCACTAACACAACTGCACTTTGATTTCACATTTAAAGAAAGTATCAGGAAGTGATATACTATGAACTTCTCAAATATCAAGAAATTGTACTTGTAGTTTGGGGACCTACCAAGCTACTTAGTAAACAAAGCCAGGACTACAGTCTTAAAAGTGTATTAACCAAGCAAGAAACACGTAATCCCCATTAATTACAGAAAAGCTGATGTTTCAAGGCACAGCTCACTGGAGAATTCATATCTCAGCAATAAGTAGTCATCGTCAAAACTGAAAGTGAATTGGTTGATCGTGAGACCCCCACAGTCTCACAGCAGAGGCCTAGACCTCCTGGTCCCTCCAAGTAGCCAGCTCCTTCAGCTGTCTGTCACACAGAGGTTGATTGAGAGACTCGTGGATTCCATGATCTCTCCTGGAGCTGGCTTGGACCACTTGGCACCTCCAGAATCCAGCTCTGAAGGAAAAAAAAGTGATGCCCACTTACTGATGAGACAGATGAACAGACATTTAGAAGCAGATAGCACTAGATGGCAGCAGTGTTCAACTGGTTTAATTCGAAGACAGAAGTAGCGCCCTATACTCCGCAATGCGATTTCTACGGTCTTTGCCACGGCATTTGAGACAAGAATTCAGTACTGAAGACAACATGGATAAATATCACAAAGCTGTTGAAAAGGCTCCTGGTGAACACAATAGATAGCAGAATCAAGCAATCTTCCAACTTTTCACGATTGTAAGAAGCAAACGGCATGTTTAAACAGGATTTAAATAAACATTAAAGTTCAAAATACAACAGAACCACCTATGAAGCAAAGATTATTTTTCTTGGTTTTATGCATAGAATAGTTTAGTTTACAAGATAAGGTGAAAAGTTCTGAAAACTCCACAGGTATATCAGCATAACCAGTTCTGAAAAATTTGAAGAACACACAATTCAAGGAGAATACTGCATTTAGTATGATTTATACTATTTCTGAGAAGGTAGATAGGATTGATGCTTGCGACTAGAAATGATACAAGATTTTGCTGTAACATCACAGTCATCGCCTACAATAGTAGGAGGGAATCAAAGGTAACTCCCTTCAGGTAAATATAGCTGAAGCACAGAAAGGGGCTGTTCTGTCAAGCTTATCTAGGAGATTCCGGGCACTCCTGCCACTATGTTAGTGGCCAGCCTAATTTGTATGACAGTCATTAAAAGCACCCTCCATCCATCTCTTAGCAACTGTAATCACTCCATAATTTGCAACTGAGAGCCCAAACAACGAATTCAACAGAGCTTCAAAATGCATGCAGACCTGTACACACTTTTTGCAAGCAGGTATTGCCTGTTGTCTCCTGAGCCTGTCCCTTGGGCTGCTCTGCTGTTTGTTTCTTCTTGCCTGGTTCCCAACCAGAGAGGTCCCATCTTTCTTCCCACTTTCTCTAAACTTACCCCTTCCTTTTCAGTACTCTTGCCAAGCTGTATGCTTTCACTAGGTTTGTCTGAATGACAGCAAACATCTTTTTAAATGCCAAATTTTGGTCGTCTTGTTTCAAAGCAGCAGCAATTGAGTCCATTCCCTTGGTAATCATCCTGCCTACAGATACCATATGGACATGATCTTGTTTTCCATTACAGTGAAGGACCTCAGTTTTCACTTGGAACGCTCTATCCAGCTGTGCTCACTCCTCTCTTCTTCTTTTCCCTCCCAGTGGCTGAGTTTCCTATTGCTCTTTCATGAGACTACTCCACACCAGTTCCCTCTGCGCACTTCCTGCATTCCCCCTTCCACTCTTTACAGCTTGCAGCTTCCTCAGGACCACTGTCGTAGTGTCATACACACACTACAAACTACACCTTTAGAAACTTTGCTTGCTTCCTGTATCACATCTACAACCTACTGAGGACACTATAAAACCTATTATTATTTTGTGCAACAGAAATCTAGAGTACTCTTCCAGGGAAGTATTTTACCATTTTTCAGCTAAGCAGCCTAGAACCATCTGAATTCCCACAGCAGAGGATGGAGCAGAGTGTGCCTCGAAGTACCGAAGTGATGACAGAATTTACCTCATTTCAGGAGCAAGTTTATTCGTGACTGAGCTCAAACAAAAAGCTTACTTTTATTTTCTTAGCCTACTAATGTCTGGAATTATTTCTGTGGTTTATGTAATACAAGATTAAATTATTCCCAAAACCCCCACTATGCACAGAATTTCACTGAAGAGAAAGCAAGTTTGGTTTGTTCAAGTGTGTTGGTTTGGAGGTGTTTTTAGGTACATGACACTCTATAGCATAACCAGTTGGCTTACTTGTACGGTTGACAGCCTACACTGTTGAGCTTCACAGAACTTCTTGGGAGCACTTGGTATCTGTACAAAATAACCTCATGTGTAGATATACAGACATAGAAACACGTCTCAAAACTGCATGCTGAAGAAGCTGCTATTTTTAGCCATGCTGAATAAAACATTACTTCAACTCTTTTAGCCTCCAGCCCCATCATTAGCTCACCATAATCCTATAAACATACTCAGTAACATGGAGAAGGGCTCATCTAGACACAGCATTTCCCTGAAGCCAAGCTACGTAACACATGCTATAACAGGTTTTTACATACAGTAGCAATAATGGACATGGTAAGCACTGTTTTACTTAATAGGAAAGTTAGGATCACTGACTAGGCAGGCACCCACCAACAGGTCGCACAGCTTGGTAGTTTCTGCAGTCAGTCAAGCCTTCAGCAAGCCTGTTCTTTACAGTAGCACAACTTCAAAATTACAGAAGATAGCAATTTCTTACCTGTTTCTTCTGACTGAAAAACAGTTGACTTTCTAACCTGCATCTCACAGAACTCTTGGGGAAGCATCCCCTGTGAAAATAATGTAACTTGTGCCGTTTAAGTATTTGAGGAAGTCTTAAAAATACACTAACCCTCACTTAGAACAGTGGCTTACAGCTGGACATTTGAATAGCATCAATAATGACTTTTCTTTATGACTTTTTATAATGACTTTTTCTTTCTTTTTAAGAGTGCCAAGACAAAAAGAGGGCTGATGACATAGCATAAGGTCACAATGCCAAGAACTAATAGAAAGATCAGCTGTCCAATCTGCCCAAAAAGCAACCCCAGAAGCAACACAATCATTGTTAGATAATACTCAAGTATTTCATTACTCTACCAACCTGACCCAGAGTCATAGTGAATACAACTACAAAAGGTCACGTGCTGTGAAGCGGTCTTAAGATTCTTCAAGAAGTCTTAAGTCCTGGAGACAGTCACGGAGTAGTGCTGAATGAGAGTAAAATTGGAGAACTTACCTAAAAAGTTAGAGGTACCGTTTCATAAGCCAGTGTTGTCCTATGAAAAAATTTCCTTCAGCCACAAGATAGAGCAGACTGACACAAGTCTCAGGTTTTTTTAGGTGCTCAATTTTCCTTGTGCTCCACTAACCCCCCCATAAACCACAACTCCTAACTTACCTGGTTTTGCTGTGCTTGGTTGTTTCACACAGCCTCCCCTACGCTTAGCTGGTGTTACTCAAATTAAAAATCCCCAGCACACAGCAAGTAATCAAGACTTCCCAGGCAGCTGACTTCTGCCTTGTACCTGGGAATAGGATTCCAAAGGCAAATACAGCAGCCACTACATGTTTCACTGTACACCAACACCACATACGGCAACACAACAGGAACTGCAAATGAGCAGAGACCACAATGAAGACAGTAGAGGATATACACACAGTACCAATGCCTGTAGGTTGCTACAGCTACACAGGAAAGAAAAAAGGCCACATGTCCATACAGTGAATATGGTGTATGTTTTATTCTATTTACAGTACATTTCTTATAAATATAATACATTTCTTGAAAATCTTGAGTAGATTTTTTTTTTAAAACAGATCAATTGTTATAGGTATATAATAAAGTACAGGACAACTTAAATGACGATCTGATGGTTGTGAAATAGTGCATTCTGTGTTGAGATGAATGGGAAAATACTCAAACTGGTTGAAGAAACCACATTTTTTTTTTTAAACACCTTCGGTGGGACGTGTACGTAAACCTTGAAAGGTCACCAGTTTCCATAAATAAGAAAACTCAAAACAAAATCTGGAACTAAAGAACTGAGCAACAGAAGCAGATCTGAGAGACCTTCTTGATCTTCACAGTAAGGTTGGGATTTATCATGACTAATGGCTTCAGACAGGAAAAAGCCAATGGTTTCTTCCTGAACCATATCCTAATACAGCCACAAATATTAAACACACCATGCTGGAAGTTGTAACAGCAGTTAAGCTGCATTTTTGACAGGGCATATGACATACAAATATGTTCAGATCTCGAGTTAAAGTATTTTGTGTTATGAATATCTTAATTACCAGAGAAGTACATTATAAAAGGATAATCTTATTTTCAGTCCAACGTGCATTGCATTGAGAAACAAACTGATGAGTCGTCCAGATATTCTGCTATTTTCTTTTCTACACAATCTTTAGTAACAAGTTAGATGTTTGAGGTGCTATTTCAAAAAAACTGCAGCAAAATGTCAACCAGCAATATAAGAAAAGAATCCCATTTATTTCGTCTTTTAGTGTGAATTTTTTTTTTCAGAAAGTGGTCAGATATTATTGATAATGATCAGTGCAGGCATGGAGTTCTGCTGACTCGTTTCGAACAAAGTAACTTGGTCCACTAGCTTGGCATATACTCTGGGAGTTCCAAGATTATAGACACCTGTATGAACAAAGCAAGCTTTCAGCTGCAAGCTATAGACCTCCTGGCTTTTAAGTTGAAGCTTGTACTGCGTTTGCCCAAGCCATGTAAAAGATCCATGGATTTCTAGCGCTTCTGGGCTGAAAAAGAAGATTACAACATTATTTCTTTGCATTTGAAGCATGTATTGCCAGTTTACAGGACTTCCTCCAAATTCAAGTTTTCCCAAGATTTCAGAAACCATTGTGTGTCCACCACCATCCCCTTACAGATATAGGCTTGTTTCTGAAAACTTCAGAAGTCATGAATTAGGAAATGAAGCTATTACTCGGTCAGTCTCTGAATGTGAGAGTGTCCACTGCCATTTGTCTTAGGAATTGCCACGTCTTCTTGACTGCTTGCCTACGATAACTTTCCTTAAGTCAATGCCTTCCCCAAATGTATGGTGCTGTGTTTCACACATCCTCCCTACTCTTTATGTCTAAGAGATTAAGGTTTTTCTATAGCATGACAAAGCTAGACTTTGAAAGGATAGCAGCTGCAATCATAGGTATAGACAGAATTGTGCTTAATATTTTATCAAGACTTGAAATGTAACTTAAAAAAAGTCTATATGCCCCTTTTTCCTTTTCCTACTATATCCACACACACCCATCTGTACAAGGATATACATGTCCTGAGACAGAGTACCTAAGCTATCCTTGTGGACCTTTATGGATCCTATGTCCACCCAATTTAACTCTGGGTCCTTACTTCTTACCAAATATGACTTAATGTTCTCACATTTAACACTCTTTACAGCAGCTCTTCCCTTGGCTCAGATGAATCAGTACAAATACTTAAAGTATCTCTCTGGTTCCTAATACAGTGTATACTATATACAGAACATCATTTATAAATATATGTTTATTGATAAACTCCAGTGTACTCCCAGCTGTCTACAGAACCAGCATACACTAATAATAGACATAGTAACAAAACCCAAACAGTCACAGTTTTAGGAATTCCTACATAAGGCATTCTTAGACCTCTCCCTTGAGCTAGAGTTACATCAGCAAGCATGTCACACACAAAGAGTCAACGCAGATAGACACTGCTTTAGACATACTGCATTAATAACTTTGGGGGTGGTGTACTTGTTTTTAACACATTTCAAGGCACAACTACACTATCCTTCCAAAGACATGTCTTAACAGTGCTATTATAAGACATGATCATCTCCTAAAAAATACCAGTTCAGTGAATATATTCGTAATGTTAACTGAGAAATAAAACATACTTAAGCCTTCTATCCTCTGTTGCTCAATGTGTGTATTAGGCCCTGGGCTTTTAATTTCTTACTTGCACAAATGGATTGTTGGCAAAAAGGCAGTGTTTTCCATGACAAAGCGTACCTCAATTCCTCACAATCTGTCCTCACAATCCCCCTAGAATATTCAGTCAAGAATCCTACAGTCTGTTTTGTGGTAAGCATATCAAGTAGCATGATGGAATTGCCACTTGAATTTCATGAGTTAAATTGCCTTGTTTTAACAGAAGTGGAAGAAATAACTGGTATATCATGGTCTCAATTCTCTCCTACAGAAATCCTTGGTAGACCTCTTAAAAGCAATTCACAAAATATTTCCTCAGTGCTAGTACTTCTGCACATAACACTACAGTTCTAAGCGAACAGCCAGGCCTAAGAATCAGCTGATAAACCCACAGGAATTCTTAAAAATACCTAAGGTCATATGACATTTTATACTAAGCCAAATTGCAAGAGGAAGTACTTAAACTTCCAAAGAAGTTTTCTACAAATGACTTTACATATAAAAATGAAAATTCAACAACAGAATTTTAATAAACTAAGGCTGCTGAAGCCTGTATTTCACTAGTTCAAAAGCATTTCTGCTTTTCTAGAAAAAAAACCCTGCAGTTAAACTACTCAAAAGTCACAATTCAAGGTCCTGTCTTAGCGCTGGATTTTACTTCTGGCTGTTGCTAACTGAAGATTCCCATCTGGTTGTCTGATGCCTTTATCCCCTCAAAGAAGCCATTGTTGAAAAAACAACCCTGTTCTAGATATTCAATACAGTTAAGACATTACAAGACTCCCCAGTTTAGAAAGCCCTCTCAGAAAATACTGTTTCATTAACACTGACACATTACCTTGTTTTATGCCGCAAATCAATCATCACATCTACAACAGCCTGGGAACAATTGGAAAGTAGGAGAGTGACAGGAACCAGACAGAGGCTGCAAAAGGAAATAGTTCCTTAATAAACAAAAAGTCTTACCCCGGACAGTTTTAATTATAGTCTTCAATAGTTAAAGTGAATTTCACATAATGTAACGTATCTATTATACAACATCTCAGTGTACAGAGCAATCACACTGACTAGAGTTACTTTTAATAAAAGCTATTGATTGAGGCAAACAGCATTGGCTCAACTGCGCCAAACGAAGTTCCGACTTCCCCTCATCCAGCAGGGAAAGGCTAGCAAAAGCATAAAGTTGTCTATTATGATAACAAGCATTTCAGAATGGGATAGCATGATCCAGTATGGTGTTCAGCACATTTTGCCTAGATACTTTTCTTCTCCACTGCCTCCTATAGAGGAACTGCTGGCATCTGGCCTAAAGTTTTCACCAGAGCAGTGACCAAACCAGACAGCACATACACGTTTCTGTTAATTTAAGACTTTACCCTGAATAAAGCTAATACAGTTAGTTGCCTGCTCACAATTAGTATGATTATTTTTCTAAATAATGCTGCAGCAAGAAAGAGCCCAAGATGTTCACAGACAGGTAACTAAACAACCACAGTTGAAACAGATCTAGGTACACAATAAGTGATTTGTGTCACTCAAATTCCTTGCCATTGCTTAACACCTTAAATATCCTAAGCAAGAAAAGAACAATTAACAACTGTAATGAATACGATATGAACTTGTTACAGGAACTATGAATACTTTTTAACTGTCAATTAAAATACGCCACCTTACAAAGTGTTTAAATGTTAGGGCTATTTTAAAGAAAGAAATCCACTTCTTTCAACAACTTACTCATATCACCTGAAATTCTAGAAGAATTTTAACAGAATTCTAGAAAAAATAAAACATCTCAAACCTAAATAAATATTTTTGTTTCAAATACAGACCCTTTCGTATCTGGGAACGAACCCAGAGGGCTTTGTTCATATCATGCTAACTTCGAAAGACTCGTGGATGTTAACAGGCTCAAATTAATTCACTCTAGCAGTCTGCTTTTTGACAGGTTAATTCTGGTATACTTCACAAGACAAACCCCAGTGATCTAAACTGTTACAGCCTTCCCTCCTGACATAAATCAGAGCTATGTGCAGCTAATCTTGGCAAGTCAGATGCTGTAGATATAATATTCTTTTCACTTAGAAGTACCTCTTACTTTCTGTCTAGCTTCTCAAAGTAGTCACATTGTTTGGCACCAAAAACAAACACAAAAAGCAGAAAATTATTTATTTTCCTTTCAGTAAGTTTGATTACATTACTATTTAATATCAAAACTGTAAACTGTGGTATTACAGTATTTTACATGAAACTTTTATTTTACCTTCAAAATTCTGAAGCAGTGAATTTAAGAATTAAGATTACACCCTTGCATATCACTTTTACCTTTCATATCATAACCCATGCTGCATCTCAGGCACCATAGCCCACATAGCATCACAGGATTAACGTCAAATTAACAATATTTCAGAAGTTCCTAACAATTGTTGACTAACCTTTTTTGATGAAAAGAATGACTGAAAGACTCTGGATAATGAAGACTTGTCTTGATAAGATTAGAAAGCTGCTCTGGCGTTGGTCTTGCAGGTACTGGTGTATTTTCGTGTCGAAAAAACTTTAGGAGAACCACTTCTGGTAATTCCTGAAACACAAATGCAGAACATTTACAAAATGAAATAAGCTACTGTGCAGTGCAACACAAGAAATCCAGCCATAGAAGCTACAATTCCCCGTTACGAAGTATAACTCCAGGGAAGTAAGTCTACAGTGCCATGAAACTGAGTTTTTTCCTATGTGTTCTGTATTTAAGTGTGCTAGATGAGGAACTGATATGATTCATCTGCTACCTTCCTTTGAGACAGATTTCACAGCTGCTTGTGGAAACACTATGTGTAAGAGTTCAAGAAAAGCACACCATTGCTGCAGGAGTTTATTAGTCTTGGGTTTGTTTCTAAGAAAAAGGGACAGCCTTTACATAGCTCCATATACAGAAGCTGTACCTAAAAAGGAAAAAAAAAAATAAAATCCATCACCTACTCTGGGAAGTTCACAACAGGAAAAAAAACCACCAAAGTTTCCCAAAGCAGATCCAAAGTAAAGCAAGCAGATGTGTACAGGAACATGCTAACAGTGACAGAGGAATTTATAATGAAGAATATCTTAAAAATTGTATAGCAAGTTCTTGCAGAGATAAAAGCTACCTGTCCCCAGCTGAAAGCCCAAGTCAAGCATTGACATATGACTTGGGATTCACCCTGTGGGCAGAATCAATCTCTGAAGCAGAAGAAATTAGATGATACAGAAAGATGAAACACCAAATGAAGCAATCAGGCTTCATTTGGTCCAGCACTACAGCACTACTGTCACGCTGTCCAACATCATCTGGATGGTTTTATTGGACAGAATGCCTCTTTCATGAGCCTCATTTATTCAGGAAGGGGCTGCCTTTTAGTATTCCTTTACAAATCTATTCTGAAAAAAGTCTACCTTTAGAAGAAAGCAATTTGCAGCAATAAGCGTGACCGACTACTAAAAGGATGTGAAAGAAGATTTCAAAAAGCCACACAAGGTCAGTAAAATGTAACACATACGTTAGCAGTGACATATTGTACCTTGTAAATTGAAAAGAAATACTACAGGCAACAAAACCCGACTCAGTAACAGACACACTGGGTGTTCTGCAATATGTATGAACATCTAAATCACTGTTCACCTGTGCTGGTAATACCAGGAAGACATCAAATGTTTTATAAGGCTTGTGATTCTTTCTTCTTGAAAGGAAGAGTAATTTTCTTAAAGTAATTTAAGAAGAAAAAAAAGACATCTCACAGTAACACTGAAATGTGTTTTAAGCATTGAATGAATTTGGCATTTTCACCCTACTCTATGACAGCATGAAATGCACAAGAGATGAGATTACAGGTTTTCATTTAAATTGATCTTTCCCTTCAAGTTACAGACAACCAATTATTCAATGGCCTCTTCAACCACATATCAATATCCTACACGCTGTAGTTTGCCCTAGAGTCAATTACCTGTTCCAAGTCCTCCCAATCAGAATTTCCGAGTATTTTTTTTAAACCCTACAAAAGACAAATATGAACGTTTATCTCTACACACAAAAGCATCATAAAATGTAGCAGGAACATTTACTGATGAAAGCGCAGAGTGACGTTAATATTTCAAACCTTTAGTTCTAATATTACAGCTCTGTCGAAGGACTGGAACACAGTGAGATTAAACCATTTACCATCACAGAGCTAAACCTTAATTCCAGACAGCCTAGGTGTGTCCCAGTCAGAAAAGATGTCATTGTCTCCAACTTCAGATGCTCAAAGTTTAGGTTTGTTGTCATTGTGTACCTAAAACAAAGGCTAAGAAATTATATGTAGCACATGATTCTCCTACCTAGTGGTTCTGGATAAAATGAAGCACTTGCAAATGGCAACCAAGAAGAAATGCATGGAGATCAGGGAGCTATCTAGAAGCATCTAAATAAATACTAAGTTTAAGGATGCATTAAATTTCTGCTCTACTCTAGAAATTGGGAAACTGGATCAAGCCTATTAAAAAAAAAAAAAAAATGCCCATACCTACTTGGGCACTTCAAGAACATGCATCAATCAGGTAAGAGCCTCAAGACTTGCGGTTATTTACACTTCGAAAAAAGTAAAGCAAAATCAAGAATCAAACAGGTGCCATTCTGCTGCTGAACTCCAACAGTAGCAGCACAAAATGGGCAAATACTGAAGTTCTGACACCTGAAGCCTGCTTGTTGACCCATCATGATTCCTTGCAAAGCTGCTAGCAAAACCATGGCCTCCATTAAATGCCAAACACTACATACTGCATACTAGAAAGCAACAATAGTTAAGATGTTCCCTTTAAAAAAAAAAAAATGATTAAGGTGCAATTTGAAGGCCTCATCCAAACATACTGGTAGAGATCCAAAGCTTAACTCTAAAAACCTTCATCATAAGAATTTGAAAGAACTGGGGGGGAGAGAAATACTTTTTACTGTCATTTTAAATTACACATCTGTATTTTTAAGCTTTTTGATTTGTAACTAGAAATAAACATCATGCAGTAGCACCAGAACCACAGTGCTCCCAGTTACCTTCCAAGTGCTATGAACTGTGCAACTAGTGCTACGAAAGTTGTTTCTGTTTTCATAAAGCTTTTTATTGCCCAAAGTCATCTAAAAAGGTTGAACAAATATACTTGAAATCAGACACAAGCTTGTTCCAACTAGAATAATCTAAACATTATCTCTTATTCAGTAGGTATAAAAGACCCAGGACCTTCGGAGTTTTGCTATTTCAAAACAAAGTTACATACCATCCCTACTTATACTTCTGAAATTGTGTATTAGTTGTTCACACTTGCTTAGTACAGTTGTAGGAGATATCTAAAACTAAAAGTTGGAAAAGTCAAAATATTCAAAATTCATCGCATCTTTTTTATTATCTGATAGATTTACTAGACAGGTCTGCTCATGACACATTCCTTAATTTCTTAGAACACACTTCCAAATTGCAAAGTTCTTCCTTTCTATCAGATAGATGGAAATAATTATATCCTCACATGCAGTCATTTTAAAAGATTTTTCTACGTGATATTAGACAACTTTGAAATTCTCATTTCACAAAACAATCTTATCAATAACTGTGTCAATGTACTCTTAAACACACAACAAAGTCAACAATTTGATTTCCAAGTTGTATGGGAATTCAGCATATCTGCCCCATAAATCTCAAGTTGCTCACAGCCAAAAGAATTATTAACATGCCTACTCAAGTATGAGGGACAAATATGCACAGCAAGAAAGAAAACACAAACAGGAAACTTGAACACCACTAAAGCATAAGAAAAAGCAGAGTATATGAAAATAACAGAATAAGAGTGAGGCAAACTGACGTGCCTTTCTCCCTTTCCCCTTTTAGATACGAAAATTCCCATTTTAAAACCTCAGTTTTAAGTTGGTTTCCTTCACCATGTGATTCACTTATATTTATTCTAGCTTCTAACCACAGAAATGGTGACACCGGGAACAGTATTTTGTAAAGACACCAGCAATAATGCATTTGAAAACATGAAATATCATCAGTCTGTCAATGGGTAAAGCAGCAGTTTGTTTTGGTTTTTTTTGCTATTTAGAATATTTCAATCATGGCAATAACATAAGCCAGTCCTCCAAAACTGGTACAATAATAAGTACATTAATAAATGCAGAGTGGAAAATATCCTCTTCAGCTCGTTATGTTTATTTACCCTTAATAATTTTCTTTAGATGAGGTTAGTGGAGGGTAAGTGAAGTCTCTTCAATCTATTCCAACAATCTGTGTTTGATTCATGTACCCCTTCCCCCCCCTGTTTTTTTTATTCTGTAAAAACAACCCGAAATTCCTGAACTAGCACAGGTTGCTACTTCCAGTAATTCACTGTTTGGAAAAATACACTTACTTAAATCCTACCCTCTCCTATTTTTCAGACCTTCTTCATTTTAACTCTATTAAGAAGCAGTGTTACCAAAAATTACAATTTCTGAAGCGAAACACCGCCAAAGCCTGCATCCACGCAGTGTGCATTACATGGGTTTTTATTTTGTGCTAACACAACCCAATCCACAGGACCGAACAAACAGCCCAGAAACACATCATGTGCAGTCCTGGAGCACACCTGGATTAATTCTGTGTGGAAGAAATCCACTTTGTGCAATACACAACCACTTCACAGTGAAAACAGAGGGCTTTAATGGGGACAGCATGCTGAAAAAGAGTACATCTGACATAAAACACAGTCATAGGCACTTTCTCTAATCTAGATGTCAGTCAAAACTAAGTTTATACTCATTAATGTGTTTCAGAAGTATAGATGCACTATTCCCAGACATGCTGGCATGCCCAAGTGACAAGCCTCTGCTAGACCACATCTCAACTTCTGTAAGCATGAAGTCTTTGCCAGTACAGTAAATGCCCCAGCTCCACACTACTACTTCCATTTCACTGTACTACAGTGTGTTTTTCCTTTGGAGTCTTTTGAATTTACCAGAGCACAGAAATACAGGAAACAGAAATAAGAATACTGATGAGCAGCCCCAAATGTGAATGGATGTTTGAAGCATTCGAAGGTTTTGTCCTATTATTAAGTGAACGTAGAGGGATCCTGAACAAGAGACAAAATAACTATTTCTGATGCAATCTTAAGTTGACCTGCTATTTGTTCCTCATCCCTGTTGTATGCATTATATGTTCCACAATGAACCAAGCAGAAGTAACCTGCCCTTGCATCTCAGTCAGTAGTCTCACATCCTGGCTTAGACATGATAAAGATGACTTTCTATCAGTGCACTGAACTACCAGCAGTTGCTAGGAGACTGGAAAAACTTAAACATTACACTGCCAATTAATACCAATCTACTGTTCTTCTACTCAGTGTCTTATTGCAGCTTTGTTTCCCTGAAAGTTCTGGAAGTTTCTATAAAACCAAACTAAATCCTTAAAAGCTGTTAAAGAATCAGTGAGATATTCCAGAACTGACCAAACAGTAGAAGTCAATCAGCACACAGAGTTTAACCAAAATACAAAGCAAGCTACCTTGATTTGTTCAGTGTAGTTATTTGATGAATTCAGCTAAGATTTGATTAATTTCCCAGTAGGCTACAAGAAATAAAAAGAATGCAGGCAGAAATCTTGTTCATGTTTTTCCCAAGTGTATGAGACCTCATTCTTGGTTGATGATGGCTATATTGCCAGGCAGCAAAAATTCCTTTGCTGGCTGCAACAGCATGAAGCAGAAGCAGCACATGTCAAGAAGAAAGTCACTGAAGAGCAGCAACAAACAGAAGACATCCAACAAAACCGAGAGCAGACTTTTGCATCCTAGGTGACACCCTGTTCAGAATCCACAAATAACTTCTTTTCCCCAGATATGAGCAGCCCTTTATTATGTAAGGACTGGTAACCAACATGCATTAGGTAGAAAGCATGCATCTCCATCTCCCTCTGCTGTCCAGACCACAGAAAACAACTAACTTCCTGCCTTGTGCTGACAGTACGGAACAGATAGTTCCCAGTCCCATTTACTAGTTAGAGAGTACAGATTTTCATGAGAAACAATCAATGTTATGTTACAAGCTTCAAAACAATATACTAAAAACATTGTTAGAAGTAAAGTTTGGGTTGGGATTCGTCAATGACATCAATGACTTGCATTACCTCAGTTCTAAGGAGAACAGGTATTGCCACATGTTCAGTGGGAAGTTGAGGACTGGCTGCAACCTTACTGCTCCTTTTCCTTAACCCCAGCATCTAATGTTACATAAATGCTTTTACATATTATTTAATCCTACTTCTCTTCCTATCCATTTGCTAGAACCAGACCTCCAGGAGATCAAAAGCCTACAATGTTTTCTCTCCTGAGTTTCGATGTTTACAGAATGATCTCCTGTTGTATTACTTTTTCTGTCTCAAGGTATATGTACCAGAGTGGGCAGCTGCCAGTAGACTAACGCACTCAGCATTGCTCAGCATAGCTTGAATTCACATTCAAGGATTTTTTGAGAAGGATTTTTTGGGGGTGTGAGAGTGTTAAGTGAAAATATAATCTTTAAACTTTAGTACTTAAATTTTCCTGGTTTTCAGTACTAAGGAACATCAGCCAGTTCATCTCAAACTACGCTCCCCTTTTGACCTATTCTCATCTATTTCACAGCACGAAGAACTAACTGGAAAAATCATCTTAATAATATATAAATACTTAAAGGCTTATGAACCAAAATCAAGAGCACAGCTTCAGAGTAATTCTTGAAATGCTACAGCATTTTGAAAAAGACACATATGTCCTATATTGCTTTCTACACAAATATAATGTATAGCAGTACTTTTTGCTGCAACTTTGAGTAAGAGCTCACTAAAAGGTACATATGATGTTTGCAACATTGGTAAACAACTGGATAAGTGCCAAAGAAAGAACAGCAATGTACTGCTCAGCAGAAGACTAAAATACAAGACTTCTACTTCTTTATTTTGTACATTAGTCTTCTTAAAACACTTGCACTGCATCTAACACAGGTGTTTTTACAGAAACTTATCTATAGCTTCCACAGATGCTTCCGATTCACATACCAGGAGACATCCACCAGTTTCTTATAGATGCTATTTTCTTTGAACAATCAGACTATAAAACTTTAGTGTGAGAAAATATACTATTAATTGAAAGCTTCACTGGAACTGATCAATGTCTTTAACTGCTCCGGGGTTTCTGCTTTTCTAACATTTTACACTAAAGCTCATCATTTAAAAGTTGTGCAGAGTTGCAGAATTTATAAAAGTAATTTTGTATGACTCAAAACCAATTTCTCCACTTTGCTATTGACTTTGTTATGAAACAATTGTTAACTTTGTCTTAACACCATTAATACACTCCTAATTCTACCATGAAATGCCACAGAACAGTTCAGCCCAACTGCATAGCAGCATACTTACTTGCATATTCCTTTTGTCATCTTTAAACTGAGCCTAGCTATTCCAATATAGATGACTAATCAAAGTTGAAGTTGGCCTGGATTATTCAGTAATTATACATATCTGATGTTAGATTCTACAAAAGCACCCAAAGCTATTGCATTTACAGGAAACACATAGAGTCTATTTTCAGAAAGAAGCAATTGAAAACTTCACATCAGATTACCTGCTTCTGAGGAAATGAAAAAGCCTCCTTTCCAACAGTATTAAGGGCAACATGATGCTGGCCCTCCAAAATAAGCTGCTTGTTGTCTTCCACAACGTATGCCTACAGAACATAATAAAAAGACATTAGCAAAACAGAAACTATCATAAGCATCACAATACAGAATTACTGTCTTTCCCTCTAACTTAAGTGAAAGATGTTATACTGTTCAAAATTTAAAGGATAGCATGATATATATTGGTTTTATATGTATGGTTTTAATTTTGCTAGCACAGACAACTTCTGAAGTTTAGACTGCCAATTTCCATTATTTAATATTTTTGTTCTGGTAAACAAGATCCTCCTCTTCAAAAACAGAAAGGACCACTCTTACAATTCTATGATAAAAGAAAGCACAAATCTCTGAGGTTTCAGAATTTTTTCTTTTAAGAAAAGAACTTAGAAGAACTGAGTGCATCCAGAGTAATGTAAAACCATTTAAGCATACTTATCATGGTAACAGCTTTTAAGACTGTTTTTGTTTCTTAATACCATTTAAGTTCATTTTGCCTGTTTTCAGAAAACTATTTCACTCAGATTTTGTATGAGTACACTTGGAAGTTTAGGCTGCCATATTAAATTATTTTTGTAACAGTCATTTCATGGCCAAATTACCATACAGACCATAACCATACATACCTTCCACAGTACGACAATGTTCAAATCAACTTCGCTGCATTTTTGTATCAATCTGACTGTTTCATCAAATGATTGTTTTCCAGCCCTTTGAGATGCATGAGTATGAGACTGCACATGTGTTCTTTTGAATTCAGTGGACAAGCTTTGAAAAAAAAAGTCTGCGCAAGGACTGGCTGAACTTATTATCTGCAAGACAAACAAAAGCCAGAAAGTGTTTTCAGAAAGGATTCAAGCTGACAGAAGTTACTCTTAACAGAACTCATCACTGTAGGATCTTGCTTTGTTTCTCTTTGAAAACCTACAGGATGCCACACATCTTGGTTTCCATGCTTGCCTTGTTAGAGATCAGCCCTACCTAATAAGCTTAAGTAACACAGGGAAAACAGAACTGCAGGATATTGGCCTAAAATGACAAACTTTGAAGTAAGAGCTTTGATTATTATGAGCCAGCCTACTGTGATACATGAACTGTAGCGGTGAGAGCTGATGTGTCCCAACTAACTCACAAAATTCATGTGCAAATCATTCTTATTAATACTTTCCTCAGGTTTGTTAGAGTTACTTATTCAAGTTAGGAGCATACATTTTGCTAGCAACAGCACAGATAACAGATTGCACAGGATATTTCCTGCATATAACTGGCACAGACAGAAGTACTGTGCTGCTTGTCAAGTTTGTCATTGTTTGGGCTGGGCTTTTCCAACATCAAAGCTTGACAAGGAAGTAGTGGTTTCAAGAGCAACAGTGATACTTGGAGACACAAGGATGAGTAAGAAACTTCAGCTTCCTAACCTCTCCTTTTCAAAAAAAGTTAGGATTTCCAGAATGTGCTATTGCAGAGCTGCTGCTGCATTAGAACACTCACACCATTTAGAAGGGAGGGCCCCTTCCCTGCACATGACAAGAATACCTTGTACAAGACAGAATGCAGTCATACCAGTTCACCTACCTGCTCATTTCCAAAGACAATGTCTGCAAATGTGTAATTTTCTAAAGGATAAAAAGAGAAAGAATTGTTTCAGCACTATGCGAAGTCACAATTCCAGCATACAGCATCCAAATAGTATTTTCTTCCAAAGGTCACCACATTCAGGAAAGAACCTACCTTCTGAGTTTTTGCATCTTACTGCTTTAAAGCATAACTTTGCTCTCTCTCTGCTAGCAAGTTTGGTATCTGGGGAAAAAAAAAAAAAAAAAAAAAAAAAAAAAAAAAAAAAAAAAAAAAAAAAAAAAAAAAAAAAAAAAAAAAAAAAAAAAAAAAACACAAAATTGCAAGATTTTATTTTTTTTTGCAAGACTTTTTTTCCCCTCCCCCAACATTATAAATCCCTCATTAGCCAAAACTCAGCCTTTAAAACTTCACAAGTAAGAACCACACTGATAACACTTAATAAGCATAACTAATCAAGCAGTGCAACTCTATGCTAGTCAAGAAGATACATCTTCTGCTGAGCCCTTCCATCTACTTCTAGAGCAGTAAGCAAGCCATAATACAATAAGGTGATAGAGAAAGAAGGAAGGAACCGAACAAGATTCAGTTTACCTGACTGGCTCATCCTAAATATTACAAAAGAGGAATAGTAAGACTAGACTAATTTCTAAGTACTTAAATGTCAGCATACAAGTAAAGATTACATTTCTTATTGTATCTAACAGCACTTTTCTTTCTGGCCTGGTATAGTTAGTCTTTTCAAAAAATAGCTTTTCAAAAAACAGCTTCTATTAGTGAAGGCAGGATACTGCACTAGCAATTCTGCTGCATTTCTAATTTCTAATAATAAAGAGCACTTGTCAAATACTGTTGATCAGTTAAACTCAACACTGATACACAACTAAAAGAACACTGAAATTTGTTTGCCAAAACAAATCCGTAACACTGATTTCTCTATATCACAGAAATTAATTTTACCTGTAAATTAAGGCCATTTTTAGAACTGATGAAGTCTGAAAGTTACCTTTTTTACATACACCTCTTGAAGCACCAGCAAAAGAAAAGTTGTACCATGTTTGAAAGTGACAGAGCTTTTAGAAATGAATTATTCTGAAAGCCAAATTAAACTCCTTGTAACATTCTTTTTAGCTGTTCTTGTCAAGCAGAAGCTAGACTTGCCATGCTTTTGGTGATACACACCTTTGTCTTCAGAGATATTAACAGATTTTTGAAGTTTCCAGTGCTTGCTGTTACTTGAAACTTGCACTATATGAAATTCTTTAACGCCAGTCTCACTCTAAGGAAGAGACAAAAATTATGTCAAATGAGACCAATCACAGTCATGACATCCTACATCACATCATAAGTGTTCACTGCAAGGCAACATTGTTATAATCTTAACTCATTATTCACACCTTCCACAATACAGTACTGAGAGACAAGAGAATTAAGACCCACTGTAACATAAAACAGTCCCAGCTCACAGCAACTTCCAATTCCAGCAAACAAAGCCACACAAAAAATAAACAAAGATCCCACCAAAAACCACTTGGAAACTAGTATTTTGGATAAAGATGACTATAATAAAAGCTAGGCTTTTAACTCCTATGCAGAACACTATCTGCAAAGCCACTTAGTAAAAATTCTTCCCTTACTGGGATTTATGACCTAGCAATGTTCTTCAAGTAATTTTAGAAGCTTTTTAGTTTTATATATATACACAATGAAAAGTAGCTTTTGGGGATGGTATCATTTCTTGGAAAGAGTAAGGTGGTAGTGGAAAATTAAGCCTCATACAAGGTTATCTGTTACCTTGGTAAGTACTTTATAAAATACTCCTTCCCCTTCAAAGAAGGGGTGGACAATATTTACTTCAGTGGATACTATTCACTCCAGAAAAACAGTGTACACACCTTTAGAACAAAATGACAAATTAGCTTAGTGCTTCCACTACCAGCTAAGTGGTTAGAATTTTTATAAACAGAGGAGTCAATTACCTTGCTTTGTGGTTGAAAAAATGGGAGCAGCTTTACCAAGAAAATGAGTAAGCTTAGATTAGCATGGTAACAAGAACTAAAATATTTTCATCTGCCTTGCTAAGTCAACAGACCACAACAGACATGGATATATTTGGAGTACATTAGCAAACAGTGTCTTTTAGAATTTGGTAATAAATGTAAACACAGAAGCTTTCTTTAAATTTTGACTTCACATTACCACTAATTCTACCAGTGTTTTCACTGAAAGGCTGAAGCGGGGAAAGTGACTGTCTTATTTAGAACTATCTTAGAAGATCTGATCATCAAGAACATTCATGAATTTGGAATAAATCTTCCTAAAAGAAAAAAAAAAAGATATCTAAGCTACAGTACTGGAAGAGATAGGTACAGTAGACTTTCAGTGAGTTGAGATAAAACTTAATGTTAGTACTCCCTTTCCAGCATACTTGTACTGATCATATATATACACAAGGTTTACTTGGTATTCACAAAATAGTTGCCAAAACACTTTTACTTAGGTCTTAGTTCTACTAATGACACTTCTACATATGTTGAGCTTTATAACAGTATTACTAAAAAGTAAGAACTTACAGTATTGATATTTTCTACATCCACAAACACCAACATACTGCCCCCTCTGCCTTCTTCATCTTCGAGTGCATTACTTCTGCAGACAGTAGCTCGAATATGCAGAGACCGGCTAGTACAAATAACTGCAGTGTGCCTTAATACTCTATGACTGGGAAGGAGGGAGAAGGAAAAAAGAAAGAAAGGAAAAAAAGAAAACAAACAACATTCTGAACAACCAAGACTGCTGTCCAGAATCTGTCATTAAGAAGTTTAACTTTTAACAATATTACAGCTATTAGACAATTTGCTCCTTTCAACCACCAAAGAGACATTTTTCTATCTGGCTTCCTATTAAAAAAATATTGTATTTAACAATCATGCTGCATGGGTAGGTGCTGTTCAAGCATTCCATCTCTTAGCCAGTTTGAAATACTGGAAAAAAAGTCCATGTTACCATGATGAAATCTTTTGTTCAACGTAGACAAGACTTTCTCTCCTAACATGCAGAAACAAATGAAGTCACATTTTTTTCCCTTGTATGCTCAAAGATGTGCTTCCAAAGAAACTAAACACAGAGTTTGCATTAACAGCAACTGACAGTTTGATAGAAGCAGTGTATAACATGTAATTTCATACAGAGATTAGATCCTACAGCAGAAAAACTATTGCTTAGAACAGCAGGTAACAGGTCATGTCTACATCGCCACAGAAATAGAAAGAAATTCACTTTTATGGCTACAATTTTTATAGTGTGTCTAACAAGTATGGCAAAAGTAGATAAAACTTACCACATTTTTGAGTGTCTTTTAATACTTTCATAGTAAAACAAAAAGTTAATTTCATGAACACCTTCTTCATCTGGTCCCCGTAACCACATGGGCAGCTGCACTGAAGCCCCAGGAAGAAGAACAGCGTCAGGAAGTGGAACGTTTATTACTTCAGGCTGACCTCCTGGGCCAACCCCAAAGTCTAAAGAAGAAGCCGAAGACAGCAGTGCTGTACGCACAGAGGTAGGATCTGTCACAACAGTCTTGTAAGCACTACAGTTTTCAGAAGCTGAAGGACTTAGCGGAGTTAGAACAGCAGTATTTCCACCGAAAGTAAAAAATTCTGGATGCTTGGACACAACCTTCAGTGCAGTAAGAGGGCACTTGCTTACATTCACAAATTCTACATATGCTTTTCTGATTTCTCCACAGAGAAGCCCTGTAGGAAAATTTATAAAGAACACCTGTATGGGAGAAACAAGGAGAAAAGAAAAACCTGAACACTGTGCCAAGTTACAGATGCGTATGAAAAAAAGCTATCAACTTATTTAAACTACATTGCTCTCTACAGCTTCCTGAGAAGGGCAAGTGGAGAGTGAAGTGCCGACCTCTTCTCCCCGGTATCCAGTGAAAGGACAGATCTGAACGGTTTGCAGCTGTGCCAGGGGAGATTTAGACTGCACATTAGAAAGTATGTCTTCATTGACAGGGTGGTTAAACACCAGAACAGGCTGTTCTAGAAAGGTGGTCAATGCCCCAACTGTCTGTGTTTAAGAGGCACTTGGACAATGCCCTTAACATACTCTTAACTTCAAACTTTTTAACTTTAACTGCCGAGGAGTGGTTAGGCAGTTGGACTAGATGATTAATGTAGGTCCCTCCCAAATGAAACATTATATTCTACGAAGTGCTGTCATTAAGCAGACCAATTTAATACACCTAGTAAGGAAAACCACTGTGTTTTAAATAACCAACTTGAAGAACTATTCTAGATAAGTGGCAAGCTGCAGAAAAAGTTTCTTTGCCTATTCCCCCTGTTGTGGTTTAAGGCGCTAATGCAGTTCTGCTCGCTCACTTCCCCCCTATTTCTTCCCCAGTCCCAGGGGGATGGGGAGGAGAATTGAAAGAATGCAACTCCTACAGGTTGAGATAAGAACAGTTTAGTAACTAAGGTATAACACAAATCACTACTGCTACCACCAGTAATAATAACGACAAGGCAAATACAAGGAAAGACACAAGAGCTCACCGACTAATTTCCACCCAGCCCAACCAAGCAGTGCACCCCCATCACCCTTCTGGTTCTCTCTGCTCTCTGTTTTACATCCTAGGCATGACGTGCTGTGATATGGAATACCTCTTTGGTCAGTTTGGGTCAGGGGTCCTGTCTCTGCTTCCTCACATCTTCCCCTCCTCCCTGGCAGAGCATGAAACTCAGAAAGTCCTTGGCCAGCCTAAGCATTCTAAGCCATAACTACAAACACTGGTGTTATCAGCACTGTTCCCAAGCCAAAAAATCAAACACAGTGCTGCACCAGCTGCAACGAAAAAGAGAAAAACGACTGCTGCTGCTGAACCCATGACATCCCTTCACCTTGAAATCTGCCTAAATAAAAGCTGTTACCAACTAAAATTTTAAAGGAAATGTAACAACCTCTGAAAGGTATTAATTTGGAGGCTTAAATTCCACTTGGAAAAAAAAAAAAAAAACAAACCAAAAAACCCACAAAAAACACAACCCCCCAACAACAAGAGAAAAAAAAAACACAAAGAAAAACAAACCAAAAAAAAAAAAAACCCTAAAACACAAACCCCTAACATATACAAGTCTGGCACTGACATAACAGAAATTAACTCAAAAAGCTTAGACATTAACAAAGCCTATGACCTCACTGTTAGAAATAAATTTATAAACTCTGGTTTCAGCTATTTGCTCAAAACTGCCAATAGAAAGTAGCTACATACCTCCAACAAAGGCATTTCTTCTGTAATAATGGGATCTAAACGTCGATCAGGTCCATATTTAATGGATGTTTTTTCCTCTTTTGTGTTATTAAGTCGAGGCCCTTGGATTTCTAAATCTTGTCGCCCTCGGACAGATAACCCATTGGAGACAAACTTTCCTAAAACAATTTATGAAAAGTTTGGTTTGTGCTTTTTTATTAATTCTTTTTTCTTAAGTGAGCCAAAGCTCCCTACTCAATCTCAAAAATCATTCTGATGATGGGGACTTACTGCCCCCTTTAGGTCCCTACAAATGCAGCAGGGTGAGTGGGGGGGTTGGGGAATGACATAGAGCATGAAGCTGAAATATTTATTTCCTTTCCCAATTTCTGCCAAGCTGGAAAAGTCAAAAGATTTTTATTTCCTTCATAAGACAGGCCACCACTCTCCAAATGTGGAGTTTTTTTTATTCATAAGGTTACAGTTCATAGATAACTAAACAAACTTCATTATTTCTTTTAGACACTGTCAAATATGCTTTAATCCCCACTTCCTCCAACAACTAAATTTTCCCTGTGAGAGACAGCTTTAGATTAATGACTCAACAAAACAGATCAAGTAATGTGCAATTAATAAGCCATTTATATGTTAATATGAAGGAAAGAGAACCAAAATAAAGTCAAGATGCTAAAAGAAGTTGTATCAGCCAAGTTTAAATTTGGAAATCTATGCAAGGAACTGAAGTGCAACATTTAGACAAAAATTGAAAACTAACAAAGCAACAAGACCCAGAAAAAAAGATGAATGGCAAAAAACAATGAAAGCTATTAAAGATTCAACACAGCAATAAGCAGAATACTTAAGTTTTTATTTTATTTTAAAATAGTTTCACAATTTCTAGATTTTAAAAAGAACAGTAAGTATGGGTTTGGTAGTGATTATTTCCTTTCTTGTGGGATTCCTACAGATGGCAATTCATTCTTTTTCTGCTTCAGTTGTTTCCCTTGTTTCCACATTCTTACTTGAATGAAAGCCTTTCATCATGATAGTTAAACAGTAAACACTAGAATTTAATTCTAATCTGCAGAAGCCATGTCTCCCCCTTCCAGTGAAACACAAGGGAATAATACACTTACCTGTCTGCAATCCAACAGAAGGATCTATCCCATCTAATGTCACAGTACCCTGAACAGTGCCAAGATCATAAACGACTCCCAGAATATGTAGCTCCCCTGTTTGATGGGGAAAGAGCTTTAGTCTTGCCTGTGGAGATATGTTAAATTTTTGTTGTTGTTGCTACTAGAAAAAAAAAGTATTATTACATTTTTATGTCCAATTGTTAAAGACACGGCTACATTTACTTCACAGTCACAATAGATGTAACTGTATACAATAACTGTAAGTTATTAACTAGATTCAAAATTTAATATACACAAAATTTACCAAACCAATCCACAACTGAGAGGTGCTCATTAGGAAAAAATCCTAAATTGGAACAAAAATAAATTTTCAGAGAGGCAGAATCACAGAATGGTGGAGGTTGGAAAGGACCTCTGGAGGTCATCTTATCCCACTTGTCTGCTCAAGTAGGGCCACCTACAGTCAGCTGCCCAGAAATATGTCCAAATAGCTTTTAAAAACTCCATGGATGGGGACTCCACAATCTCTGGGCAGCTATGTTTCAGTTTGTGCCCACTGCCTCTTGCCTTGTCAACATCCCCCCTTCAGATACACACTGATGAGATTCAGAAATTCAAGTACTTCATAAAAGTAACATCTTCTGTAAGTTTAAGTTCAGATCATAACAAGTCTGAACTCCACCCTGAAGTTCAACACTAAGAAGATAATTTTTTAAACAAAGTACAGTACTTACCACTTTTGTCTCCTCACTATTGATTAAAAATTCTGCTATTGCTTCAGTTCCTATCACAGTACCATCACATGTTCCCTGAAAAGAAGAAACAGCTTTTCAGATACTATTACTCCTAGGCAGAAAGAGTGCTATAAATACTACTTCCCACTCCTTTCCTACAGTGTTCAAGGTTAAAAGCATACAAATTTCAAACTGCAGACAGTTAGGACCAGCAGATGCTATATGCCCAGATTCTCAAGACTTTTCAGGCTCAGTAAACATTTATTTGAGAGAAATTTAAGATTTATCACTATATACTGGAACCATTCCTAATCAGTTTCATTGATACCCACAGAAGTATTTATCACATCATTGAAGTAGCAGTTCAGACCAGACCAGAAGGGAAAGCATGTGGCAATCCTTGAGACTTAGTTACATGAAACTATGCTTATAACTCTGGCAAACACAGCACCTTCAGAAATCACTATGTTCCAAATGTTTTTTGCTAGGAAACCAAATTCTTAAGGAATTTACTGTAATATTCAGTATCAGAACATATTAAAACCTAAAAAATACGAATGTGAGAAGCATACTTCAGAGGGAAGTTTTGGCAGTACCAGTTGAAGTGTTAGATTAAACAGTAATAAGTAGTTCATCTGAAACATTCGAAACGTTTATCTTAATATAATAAATTTTCTTTTTCCTTCTAATTATAATACCATGATGTTGGTATACCACACCAGCAGTTTTTCAGAACATGCATTTCATAATATTTGATAATATTCCTATTGACACTGCAAGCCATTTCTGCTAGTCAGGGCTAACATGACTCAAAATAAATGTACTACACATACACTGAAACATTGGAAGTATTTTGCTTTGCATTAAGCTTTACAATACTCAGCACAGTATGTTTGTTAACTTGGCTGCCTCAAGCCCTATGGATCTAGGAAAATCTAAACAATGCATAAGAAAATTCAGTGGTTCTTTCCTCCTACCCCTCCCCTTCTTTCAGATTTACACTTAAACCAGCTGTTTTCATACTACAGCATTTAAGGCTTAACGTATACTCCATAACTGGAGCTGTGCGGTTTTGGCTGAAGGAGGATGAAGCTTTCCTTACCTGCTCTTTTGCTTCTCCTTCATGCTTTGTATTGAAGTCCTTAGGTTGAAACTTCCACAGCAATGAAAGGTCAGTCAGAAGAAGTGGAACTTTCAGAGGGTTTCGGAAGGACACTTCTACAGTTATTGGTTCTGTTAAAAAGTGCAAGAAAATAATGACAACAGACTATCCCCACCACAATCTGAAGGTTCACCTAAGTCAAAGGATTCTTGCTCTTGTGCAGGTTGTTTGCACATCGGTTTAAATGTACAGTAACGAGAATTATTGTGCAAATCTAACTCATTTCTGAAGTTTGTAAAACTATAACTTTACCTTCTATCACAGCAAGTGGAAATTTGGAGTTATCCGAGTAGCGACTTAAACAGAACTGTGTTGGTTGGAAGTTTGAAGGTATTACTCCTTTATTTACCGCAGAAACAACTTGCTCCTCAAGTTCCTTCCACTGTTGTGATGATTCAGAGTCATACTCTTGATCTAGACTTACATGCGTAGCTGCCTGCTTTTCACCTAGTACAAGTAAGACAGACTTAGATGATGAGAACAGTGGCATACAACAGCTGCAAGACAGGGCAGGACTGAAAGTTTGGTAAGCACTGTTAAAATACTTTAACTTCTCAGTTACTGTCATTTTAATGTTATAATTTATGCAAGTCAGTGAATTGCGAGACATTTCAAATTACACATATGGAGTATAAGTCTATTTGCAAATTGTGGAATTCCAAGGTTATAAAATACTACATGGTATTCCCATTTTACAGATTATTTTTACTTTATGACAGACTACAGCCCCACATACAGCCCTGGTTTATCTAAGAATTTCCACTCAGCTTACTTTATATTCAAGATTCACAGCATTTCAAACACCAAGAGAAAGTTAACTGTAAAGCTAATTTCAAGCACTGGCACTGGAGTCTAGCATTAATAATCTCTTTCATGAAGTTCATTACAGACTTGCATTGAAGCTTTCCAGCTGTGAAAAACAGTGGAAGTCATCCCATGGCATATGCAGATTTCATATTTACACGGAAGTCTGAAAGCATCTAGCAAGTAGATACTAAGCTTAAGCTTTCCTTTTGAAATCTTATTTAAGAAGTTACCTGGTCACTTTAGTTTTACGCAATGATAGATTAATTTTATTTTCTTTTTAATTACACCAGCTCTTACAAATATTTTGTTTCCATAAAAAAGAGACTACAACCTGTTTACATAAAATTTTCTAACCTTCTGCTGGTCTTCGGTCGTGCCCAAAGAAAACACGGGTTGCTGAGCTGTTAATATATGGTAAAGGAAGCTGTGGTAAGGGACCATCAGGTGACAGCTGGGTTACATTCTGAAGTAAAAAAGAAAAACAAGAGTGACATGCCATTATGCAAATACGTGATGTCCATGCTACACACTACCAACATCCGAATGATGAGGAAGCCAAGTTACAAGCACTCAGTGCTTGAATAAGTAATATTTTTAGGATGGAATGAATAATTTCAATTAACTTTTGATAGTTTCTTCTGCTTTGACATTGTGAAGTAGTATCTCTTCTTCAATAAGAGTTTAAAGTTCGTGAAATCTTCATGGAAAAAAGGAGAACAATGATTTTAATCCAGCACTCTGATTGTGGCTGCATGGCTGTTACAAGCTTTATTTGATGCAAAGCTTTACTCTGTAACTCAATTTTATAAACTACATTCACCACACCATCACTGTCACACAAGACTCACCTCAGCCGACCTGTGCACCTGAACAGCAGTTTCAAGTAAGGTCTACTATAGACTGGCAAACACCACATAAATTCCACTTGCAAACTTGAAGACAGTAATTAACTACACAGCTATGAGTTGTGTGGTGGTATCAGTACTAAACACCTCACAATATACGTGGTACTACAATCCAGAATCACTCATGAACTTACAGCCAACTTGATGAGTGACTTGATCTACAGAAATCCATATTTAAAGAACAATATTCACTACAACATGGATGGGGAGTGCCTTATAGAACTAGGAAAGGTGACAGAGCTACCAAGTCTTTATTAAACATTTACATCAAAAGCCTCATGAATCATTATAAGTTGATCAAAAGAGATCCACTAACTCTAGAAGAAACTGAAATATTATAGCCAATTCAGTCATGACCCTCATAAAGAGTTCATTTTACTGTAATTAAAACATATACAAAGAGTCACACTAATACCTATCACTGGAACAACACTTAATACACATATAAATTGCAGCAAATTTTTTTTCAAGGCTAATCTAAAAAATTAATACACCAACTGGATAAAAACAC
This sequence comes from Forpus xanthops, assembly GCA_032466535.1. Taxonomy (NCBI): domain Eukaryota; kingdom Metazoa; phylum Chordata; class Aves; order Psittaciformes; family Psittacidae; genus Forpus; species Forpus xanthops. The sequence goes on along the minus strand of JASSUY010003392.1, from coordinate 12,934 downwards.
AATCCTGGAACAAAGCAGGTTCAACAAAAATAATTCAATGACTTAATAGAAAATTACTGGTAATAAAATCACTGATCACTCAGGGTATAAATACAAATAGAAGTCACTTACCTTGTATACATAAAGGTATTCTCTTAAAAAGGCTCCTTGCTGAGCTGGAGATTGCTTACTATCATTGATCAAAATATGCCTGAAGGCAGATACAGCGTTGTCAAGCTGGCGAAGCGTAAAGGACTGGCGACCAATAGTGAAATTAATATGGTCTTCTGCAAGAGACCAGCCTTTCCCTTTGTAAACCTGCATGGCTTGACAGTAGCAACGCAAGGCGTGTTTTTTCTGTAAGAAAGAAAAAGGCTGATTTCTCAAATAGTGCCACTGTAATTGCAGTAAGTCAGAAAAGTCACTGAAGTTTCTACCACCACCCCCACAATGCTAACCATCATCTTTGCAGAACTATACCTCATAGCATCTGGACAATATTACCTGAACACAGAAGTGTTGGTTCCTACAGTACAAAGCCTAGCGTGAAGGTTAAGTTCATGTTTTCAGACTGGGCTAACAGGCAGTTAAGTTAAAAGAGCAAATAACAAGAGAAGACCGCTTTAAAAACTGTGTTCTGTGTTGCTTTAGGACTGACTGCTGAAGTCTACAGAGCTCTTCTGCAAAGGCCTCAGGAGATAAGACAGATTTAACACATTTTATTTCACTGAACTTCCTGACATTTCCGGTTAACTGCTGTTCAGTAGACACACACGGGACAAAATCCATGCCAAGCAAACCAACAAATCACAGTCCTACAGTACATACAAAATTACCAATTGCATTAGCATTGTAAGCTAGCTGCTCTGCTCCCAGTCAGCTTCACAGTTCCTTTCCTACTTGGGCATTCAATCACAAGTCTAGATAGTGAACATCTGCATAGTAGGCAAGTCTCAGGTGCATTCCCTCAGGTACAGAAGTAATGGGGGGGAGGGGAATAAAAATCTAAGATGTGTTCAAATTGGTATGGTGATGACAGCAAAGTACAAGCAGTAAATCCTTAACATCAGCAGATATTACTGACGCTTTAAAATAAGGTATTACAGCAAGCAGCTGAACAGCCTGGCTGACTTCTCAGTACATTTTATATTTTAGGTGCCTCTGAAGAAAGCACAAAAAAAAAAAAAAAAAAAAATACCCACCCTACGTTTACTGTAACACTGAAAAAGCATTCCTTGGAAACCAGAATCCTTCCAAGAATTAAAAACAACCAACCAGTAACAGAGCTGCTACATGAATACAAAGTAAAAATCCATACACTTTTCCAGGCAAAGGAGTGAGACACAGAAGAATAAATACTATTAAAAAAAAAACAAAAAACTGATCAATAGCTCTCATCAGAACTGTATTGTCATAACAACAGGCCAGGAAACTACTGCATGAACACATACAAGGACAGGGAAAAATAGTGCTACTGTCCTTAACATACGCAATTTCAAATACTGAAGCAAAGAATACAACACAACTACACTTTTTTGGTCCCTATACAAAATTAGATCAAGGTAGGGTGGGAGAACACTTCCACAAGACTACAGGCCTTTGTTTCAAACAGAATTCTGGTGCCTGGGTTTTCCTGTATCATTGACTTGCAGTACAAATTTATTTCCATCACAGGCTTGCAACTTACTGGTAAACTGAAATTTACTGCATCCAGACAAAGCCCCATAACTGAACTCTGGTGGCTAACCTCAGCAGAAATCAAACACAAACTGCCTTTAGAGAGTCTGTCCTACAGCTGAGGCAGAAATAGAGCACAAATTACACTCAAAGTTTGTTAGATGTATTTGTCACGGTTAGAGCTTTCTGCACAGGAATGTGAATGGAAGTAAAACTAATTCAATCTGTGCTGATTCAACTGAGATACTCAAGTCTAAGCAGCCATAAAGAGATGCCTTAGTAACTGTAATGACTGTTCACACACTCGCACATCCACTAAAAAGCATGTGGTTAAGGCACCAGAAATAACAATTATTTAAATTTTGCTATTATTTTAATGAATTAAGAGTTTAGATCCATAACTCCTGTAAGCTTACTCAAGAGTAAAAATGCTCCTTTACCAATATAAAAAGCCTTGCATTCAGTGTATAAAATGCAAACTGAGAAATGAAAACACACAGCACTTGAAGCCTCAGTCACTGATCTTCAGCATTACTTCTAACTCAAAAGTAAAAGACAAAGCTGATCAATGCAAAAGTCATTTTCAGAAGATCACAGAGCTGTATATACTGCTGACAAACACAAAAGCCTTAGAAGCCAAGCATTTTTTCCAGACTAATGACACATTTAACATGGTTTCCAGACTAAGTATCAAATACTAGGCATAACACTTACCTGGCCTGCTTTACTAAACCTATGGCCAGCCAATATCATATGAAATGCAAACTTTCTAACCATGGGACTTTTCATGTTTATAAAGCAATGGGCTGCCTGCTCCAACAGAAGTGCACTGCGAAGATCTGAATCCTATTTAAGGGCAAAAAGGAGAATTAGCCTCAAAGTTGAATACAAACATATCAGCGGCCTTGTTCAATGCTAACAAGGGCAGTAAGCTGTAAGCACTGTGAAGTCAAAGATTCTTTTACATACAAACATACTACATATAAATATTATGCAGAGCCAACAGTATTTAGTTTGCTTACATAACATCCTGCTCACAAGTTAGTAGCAAGCCAAGCTGAAAGTGCAAGAATAAAGCTACGAAGATGTCTGAGAGAGAAACTTACTTAACTAAGCAAATGTACTCCAAGCTTCATCTGCCATAAGCTGCACATGGTGCAGCTGGCCACAAAGCCAGAACTAACTGCCAGTTAGGCTTTCTTCAAAGCTACACAGTAGATGCTATGGTATATATTTGTTTCTCCCCTTTTCAAACAAGACACTTTCTGGGCTGTTAGAAGTTAACTCAATGCTTACTTTCCATCAATAATACAGAAGTGTTTTAGCTTTCACTTACAGATTCTAAGGATTCATAACACCTAAGCTACAGTAAACATCTTAGCTACTTAAACTATCAGCACTACTGCCCATATGCAGGCTTATATCCATTATGGCTCTGGCAAGCCATGCTAATTTTCTTAACCCCTAAATCCTTAATCTGAAAGTATTCCATACAAGAGTCAAGATATGTCAACAAAGAACTGCTATAAAGTCAAAGATTACAAATATACATTTGGCATGTTTAAAGTAGCCAAGCAAGGCACTTGACTAGGAAGAAAAAGACTAACAGTACTATTTTCTTCACTTGTAGAATAAGCAGTTTTCCTCACTTCATGCTTTATCCCTGTTAATTTGCTACCTTTGGCTAGAAAGTATCATAGGCCAAGAATCAGAATGTAATCTAGAAGTGCTCGGGTAAGTAAACAAACATGGAGAGAATAAGAGTGGAAAAAGCTACTGTTTTACCTCACTGGTTAAACGAATCAGAAGAGCAGCCGCCTCTGAGTATTTGCTTTGACTTTTTAAGATTTCAGCACTAAGCAGCACACAGCGCTCAGCCAGAACCATGTTCCTAAAGGAAAAATAAAGATGTATTAATAAGTGTACAGGAAAGCAAGCCATGGAAAGCTTTTCACCACAAATCTGACTAATTTTCTCCACAGCACATCAAACATGTTCTGTTGTTTATCCTTCCTAAAGTAAAATACATGAAAAGTTCATCCTCCACAAAACAACCCCATACAGATTGACTCCTTGTGTGCTATCCTACTACAAAAGCAGCTTTTTCAAAGTCAAAGCTAGTGAGCATTTTTGTGGACAGTATTATAAAGTGCCAACTAAAATAATCTGATAAATGACAGCCAGAAACAAGATGCGCTGGGTTGACCTTGGTAGGCATTAGGTGTCCTCCACAGCACAATAGGGGAGAAAGCTAGATTAAAAATAAGGACAGGGAGATCACTCAACAATTGCAGTCACATGCAAAACAAAATTAATTTGGGGATGATTCATTTATTGCAAATTAATAACAGAATAGGATAATGGTAAATAAAAATAGAACTAAAACTTCTTCCCCTGACTCCTTCTTCTCAGGCTCAACTTCACTTCTAACTCTTCCATCTCTTACTCCCTCAAGCAGGCAAGGGGAACAGGGAGAAGGAGCTCTGGTCAGTTTACAACATCTCATCTCTGCCACTTCTTTCTCCTCATGCTCTTCCCTTGGTAAAGCATGGAGCCCCTTCCACAGGGTACAGTCCTTCAGGAATAGACTGCTTCAGTGTGGGTTCCCCATGCACCACAGCTCCTGCCACAAACCTACTCTGACAAAGGCCCTCCACAAGCTGCCTCTACCTGCTGGGCATATCTACCTGGTCCTCCAACAGCTGCAGTGTGGATCCCTGCTCCACTGTGGTGCTCCATGGGCTGCTTCATCATGGTCTTCCCTACAGGCTGCAAGGATGCATCTCCACCCCCTCCTTCCTCATTGACCTGGGTGTGTGCAGGCCAGTTTCTCACTCCTTTCTCAGAGATGTTTTTAGCCTTAAGCATGTTATCACAGAAGCAGCACCAGCACTGCTGACAAGCTGAGCTTTGGGCAGCAGCAGGTCTGTTTTGGAGCTGGGTGAATACTGGCTCTGCCCAACACAGGGGCAGCTCTTGCTGTCTTCACCTTGTCACCAAAATCTTACCATGTAAATTCAATCTAAAAGATTAATAAGCACACTGCTACAAACAGCATAGATCCCCTTCCATCTTACCCTAGATGAACTAACACATCCTTCTCTTTAAAAAGTTACCATCATTCTGTATCCGTGGAGTAATTTGGCACTACCACTGTGCAGGGGAAAAAAGTTAAGCCACCAGGTCTTTCAACTCTCATTGGATCAATATGAAAGTAAACAACATACTTGCAGATATCTCGATAGGTCTGAATTGCTGTTTCCATATAATGAGCAGGATATGGTCTAGGAGCTCCAGGCTGAAGAAAAGCTGATACTGCTGCCATTTCCTACAACAGAAAGTCAGTACTTTTATTGTAGCTTTACCAACAAATTGCAAGACTCAAAACACTGAAGAACACATTTCAACAGCTACTAGTTCAGGATCTTGATCTAATCAGTTACCAACATATAAAAGTTTATAATACACTAACTGATAAAAGATTTAATACAGTAGCCTATTTACAGCTCTGTTTGTAATTAACCAGACAGCAGTAAGAGACTTCTACACACTCACAAAATAACCTGGACACTACGCAGAAGCATTGATTCAGTACAGCTTTACAAGCCAAAGATAATTCCCTAATGCAGAAATAATCTTTCTGATGTAGTAGGGCTATTATCTATTTTAAGATTACTATTTCCCGAGTTTTACTTAATTTATATTCACAGCCTCCAAGGGAACTTTAGTAAACAGGCACTCTGAAGTTCTACTTTTTTTCCTTATAGGGTGATGACAGAATCATAGAATCGTAGTTAGCGTTAGAAAGGACCTTAAGATCATCTAGTTCCAACACAGGATAGCAAACATTTTCTGTAGTAAGGCTAAGACTTGCAGGTTGTAAGAACTCATAACTCCTCTACAAACCATTCATTAAGAACTTGGGAAATTTTCAGGTAATCTAAATGCTGAGCAACTGTAATAGATAAATGTATATTTTTACAAAGGTTTTACATCAAGATGGCACAGTGTATAAGAATGCCTCCATGGCTCTATAAAGCAACATTTTACATTTCATCAAGTTAACTAGACTACATCCCACAAAACACAGCTTCTATAAAGTATTAAAACAAGCTGCTTATTTTTCCCAGTGCTACCACTTATCTTGGTGAAAATTATTTGTCACTCATACCTTCAATCTCAAGATAAATTAATGAATGTGTTTACAGTGACGTTCAGCAGTGACAGACTCAAAATACACCCCCCAAAGAGTCTTAAAAAAAAAAGTACAATATCATATTTATAGTGACATAGTCTTGACTTCCTGGCAGATGAGTATTTCGCTAAAATCTTAAATACTATAAAACTATTTCACACGTGGGTTTGAGTTATCAGACTAGAAGTTTAAAGACTCATTTTACTGCAGGCTGCATTCCAGGTATTCTCCTTTTCATACTCCACATTTTAAGAATTAACTCTTAAATTTTTATTCACACCTTCATTCTCTTCACAGAACAGCAGCAAACAGATTTGAGAACACTTTAGGATTTGCAAAGATACTGAGGAAATTAGGCAAAACCTTTATAAATATGGAGATGGAGGGAAAAGATCACATTGTTACCTTCAGACAAATACCAGAAATTATTAGGAATAGTTCACAGAATGGCTATGTTATGTATAGTACCAACCAGCGCTCCAGCTGCATACAGCATTGCCTGATCATTTAAGAAGTCTTTCTTTGCTGTATGGTAGCAGCTATATGCAAGTTCATAGTGTTGCACCAAAAAGCACAAGTCTGCCATTTTCCGGATTTGAAGCTCTGGTGCTTCAGGTGGATACCTACAAATATAAATATTTAAATTCAAAGTAATAATTTTAATAACTACAGCAACACATGCTCTATAAAGCTGTCTTAATTTCCATTCACAATGTAGAAATAGAAACTGCACTGCTTCAGCTTCACTCAAAAAACAGCTAAGTGAAGCTGCAACCTTATGTAACTTAGTTTCACACCTTTTCTGATTAATGAGATTCACTATTCCACTAACATTCAAAGCAGGCATTCTTTTAAGCCAAGAAATACTGCAAAAAGTAAGCAGCTATCAGTGAAACTGCTCAGTAAGACTACATGTTAGAGCAAAAGAGCTGTATGTGAAGGAAAAATAAGACCTGGACTGTTCACCCAGCTGTAGTTATTTCTGCCCATTTCTCTAAAAGGAAATAATACCCCACTAAAATACTATGCCTTATGCAAAAACCCTGGGCAAGTTCCTCTTCCCCGCAGGCATCAGGCTTTCACTTAGTCAAATATATATAATCATCACTTCAATAAATATCAAATACAAGTCCACAAACACTTCTCAGTCAAACTTAGTAGGAAGTAAACCATGCTTACAAGTTCAATACAGAAAGCAGAAATTAACAACATATTTATTACGAATCCAAAGACATACAATGTGCAAATTTGCAGCTGTATGTGCCAGGGACATTAACAATGTCCAGGAACTATTTAGACTTCTGTGGTTAAAACAGCTCAAGAGTGCTTTACATGATTATACATCCTCATTCAGAGAGGGAAATTACAAAGCATACAGAGTGAATATTCTGGTGAAATTTAAAACCCGGTTCTAGTGTAAAATACAGGTACAAAAAGTACAAGATTCCCCTTAACTGAGCTCTGAAACACACCTACAAAAGCAATATACTTAACAATTAACTACATTAAATTAGTTACCTAAACAAACAAACACAAAAAATAAAGAAAACCACAAACCAAAATACACACACCTTTATATAGGTGTATTTAATTTGGCTTCAATAAGAAAAAGCCTGCATTAATTTAAAAAAATTCTTTACGATAGACCATAGCTTCTTTTTATCACTATTACTCCGTAAAAAGTACATTCTTAACGTAGAAAGCATCACTATAAATATAGGAGGAAGATCACTCTGTAAACAGTTCCTTTTAACCCCTTCAAGTTCTGCTAATTCTTTCTTGTACATGTTTAGGCATAGTACTTTTCATGATTTCTCCAGTTAATGTCTTTTACAATATTGCTGATTTAGCTCTTTGCAGTACAGCATCAAAACAACACAGGGCCTCTCTCTCCCCAAAACATAGGTACATTTTCAGTTTAGATTTAAAGGTAAGGACTGACATTACTTACAGTAAACCAGAAGTATTCTTCAGTTCATTTATACTTTTCTCTGGAACCTTGCTGCCGCTAAACCATTTTTTAGTAGCAGAAAACAGTGATCGACTCAACCCCTTCCTGGATATTAACTGCAAAGGGATACTAAATTAGAGCACTACACTGCAAGAAATATACTAATATAAGTTTAATAAAAAAACACAAAGTCTTAATGGTAACACTGTTTGCTACAGTTCATATTCATTTTTAAGTTCATTCATAAAATTTTCCAAGTGTAAACACGGTCAGCAAACACTAACTCCCAAAACTCAGTTCTGGGAGGTGTTCCTTACAACATATGATGTATCAAAAGTCCACATAATTAAAGCCATAACATGAATGGAGAATTAAATGCAAATACAGAGTTCAGGTAACAGACTGGTATTTAGTTCCAAGCCTAATGCTAAAAACACTAATTTGATTGTACTAATGTAAGCAAATCCATCTTTTCACTGTTTAAGACCATACAGAAATGAAACACTTAGGACCTTACTGTGATGGAAATAACATCAATACATGTCCTTGACTTAACATGGGATGATACTATCATACTTCCGAAAAATTGTAGCTCGATAGCAAAATATTCAGTTGCAAAAACTGCTGAGATCAGAACAGAACTGCATGATTTTGGATGCCCATGCATTTTTCCCCTGTCAAGAAGCAGCAACTGAAGTACACAAATTTAGGCGTGCATTCTGATGCTGAAACACAAATAATGCATTTTCTTTCCTGGGCTAGAACAATCCAGAAGAATAAAATACTAACATTTTTAGAAGCAAGAACAAATATCCCTGATAATAGTTCAGCCAGGCTTTCTCACAGAAGCCACCTTGCACTGAAGCTCTGTTGATGCAAAACTGTTTTTAGGGTTTTTTTAAAGACAAATTAAGCAAAAATGATAACTTGTGTTATTTCTCTTAAGTTAACCTATAGTTTTCAGTAACAATATTAGATGCAGAAGGGAGTACTAATTTCAGAGCAGATTTTTGATAACTGGATTTATACCCCAACTGTTCTTCTTTATTATGGCACAAAGTGTTTTTAAGAGTAAACTGACCTGATCATTAAGTTGCCGAATTGTCTTCTCTATATGTGGCAAAAGCCCCCTAAATGTGAATTCCTGTATGAATTGTCTAATTCGATCGTGATCTGTGAGTGTTAAACAAGCACCATGAGGCATTCCAGAATTTGATTTCTTTGAGTCTTGCAATGATGTGGCAGCCACCGTGTAATCAGTAGTATCCAAACTGCCACTGGGATGATCCAGTTGAAGTGGGTGAGTCTTAAAGTTATTTGGCAGGTCATCTGTTGAAAGATTCAAACAAAACGTCCAGTAAATGTAAAGTTATTTAAACATTTTTTTGGGTTAAATGTAATTTTTATTACCCTACCTCAAAGCAGTTCTTACTCAGAACTTTGACAACCAAAGCTATTCACCACTTATTCTGCAATACAGATCAATGCTGAGCAGACAGCACTAAAGCACTACCCCAGTATTGCATCACTCCTGAAACTTTCAGAAAGCTCACTGAATCTCAGAAACAACATAACTAAATATGTATAGTTTTGGTTCTCGACTACAGTGCAAAGATTCCCCAAATATGCTGACTAGTATCAACAACGTTGAAGGGAAACTACGTAAACATTAAATTCAAAGTCAAATATTCATAAAAGTTGGAAATGCAGCAATTACAATGGCTCCATTGCATCCATTCACTCTTTTCTGTTTATGTTTAAAGATTTGAAGGGAAAAAAGAAAACAAACAAAACAAAACAACAAGCAAACAAAGAGAAAGAACACACCTCATTTTCCATGCCCTTCCAAGCAGTCACAATGTAAAATAACCTTCTCCAAAGTCCAATTAGTTCAGTGAGAAGGGCTGTTGACCACTATTGTATCTAGCTATCCAAACTACAGTGAAACCGTGTCTCAGTTTAAGACTTAAATAGTTCTCTAATTTATTATTTCCTTTGTTTACCTAGCTGTAGCTGTAACTGCTGCATCTGTTTCTATATAAGAAAATCAGCTTGCTTTATCTGGCCCTAGCTAGCTAGCACTGAGCAAAGCTGAGTCATGAATGAAATCCTTGATGGATTTTACTCATGAAATGTAAAGCTCAGTATGTAAAATTCAAACAGCAGCATTCAGACTACTTCCAAGCTTTAAGGCCCTAAAAACAAAAAAAGCCTTTTTAGGCAACTGCAGTCTCCTACACTCTCTAGGTCTCAGCATGCCTTTCAAATCAGGTATGAAGGATCTGGGCTGAGTCAGGCCACACAGTGTATGACACCTCACTTCTTCCCTATTTGATAATGTTTCTCATCATTCACACTAACCACAACTTCTATTATGATGAAAATTAAACATTTAAACCTGTGTTATTTTATTGTCAGAGTTTGCAGACAATACACTTCACTGTACAAAAGATAAGCCCAATACATCAAGAGCCATTTCATAAAAGACGTATCAAACAATTGCCACCAATCCAGTAGATCAGCACCACAGTATTTTTCTTCGAACACCAGCTCACACTATCTTTGAGCATTTAGAAAATGTACTTCAACGTTCCTTAAAAAGTCACTTGATTACTGTCCAAGCCATGAGACTGCTGTGTAAATTCTATCACGCCAATATTCTGTCAGAAGCTGTAAGTATACCTTTTATTTCACTGTCTAAGCCATCTGATATCAAGTCATCACTACTCTTGTTTGAAATGACAGTATAAGGACAGTCTTCATAGCAATCCTGCCAGGGGGAAAAGAAAAAAGTTAGAATTTTAAGAATACTGGAACACACATAAGAATTGGTCAACAGTAACTATTAACTTTCAGAACAGTTAACTGAATTATTACGAAAGCAGGTTTGTTCCTAAGTGATTCGTAAAGCTGTAAAAAAACTGTACTACTGTAAAGATCAAAGTTATATTCACCAAATGAAGCAAGTAATTTCTGGCTTGCTCAAACAGCTTTACTATCAACTAAAGCAAGTAGCTCTTACATAGCCATGCCCACAGCAGTGAAAATACGCTCCCTAAAGCAATACCTGAAAATGCTCATACAAAAAAAAAAAAAAAATTTAAAAAAAAAAAAAAAAATCACCTATGTTAGACAGTAGACATGGGACACAAAGAAAAAGTTTATGGTGGAACATTACTTAGCAATCCTCTTAGCTTACAGAAGACAAGTTGTTTTGACTTCCCAGTGCCAGCTAGATTTGTTAAAGAACTATAATTCCACAAACCAACCTTTTAATCAGAGGCAGTTAAAACTGCAGGTCAGTCAAAAGCAAACTCAAGGAGGAATATTTTTGGTCCTGAAGCCAAACACAGACATTTATGGCAAACTGAACTCAAGCTAACATACACATTTGCCATCTTAGTAGATGACGGAACAGACTGGACTGCAACAAGTTACCAGAAAACACACATATATCCTCATAAAACACCACACCCTCAAGCTTCACTGTTTAGTGAATTACAGAAGATTTAGGGGAAGAAGGGAGAGATTTAAGAATGGATAAAATTAATCAAAAAGAAGGTTGAAAGTTACTATGAATAGTACATTTCTGAGGTTACTCGCTTTTGTCAATGTATAAAATACAAGACTTATTTCAGGGCTCCTGTCAGTCTATTTCAGACTGACTAGTAGTTCAGCACTCCTTAAAGTAAGTAGCACAGAAGACAGTTCTCAGAGAGGACTCCTCTTATGCCCTCAGAAAAAGTAACAGCTATGTTAGAAGCATCTTGACTGCCTATTAGCCCATTCTGTAGAAACACACACACACATAATATTATTGCAAAGTTTAACACAATTAAGGCTCATATATTCACCTTACAAACTGTTTTTAGAATATTGTAATACCTGGTTCTGGATGCTGTTTTTCTGAAGGTACTGACTCCAAGGGTCTGGTATCTGTTCATCTGTTCCTCTGTTCGACACCCGAGAATTTATTTTCAGCAAATAGCAACCCTGAGTTCCATACCTCTGCTTCATCTCTTCATAAATGGAGTCAGCCCTGAAAAAAATTTAAAACAAAGTAAAACACACAATATTTATCCTGTCTTGATATCAAATAATTCTATTCTAAGTGTGTACTGCAACAAGCTATTTCAGACTATCATCCATGGGGATTAAAGGGAAAAATCTCCTATTTTTAAAACATTCCTTAATGAAAGGATGAAACTGAAAATCTTTTGAGAATCATTTGTTTCATCACTTCATAAACGGATACAGCTCTGAAAAAATAAAGCATTTACCCTACCTTGATATCAAAACAATTCTATTCTAACTGCATACTGCAACAAGCTATTTTATACTGTTATCCACAGGGATTAAAAGGAAAACTGTCATATTTTTAAAGCAGTCCTTTCTGCAAGAGTGAAATTGAGAATCTTTGAGAATAAGTGAGAGAGCAAAGAAAGCAAATGCCTCAAGAAGCTAGGACTAACTCTTCATTTTATATGCAAACAAACAATAGATCCAAAAATAATGACATCTGCCTTGATAATAGCCAGCTTACTTAGTTACTGGATCTTACCATATGTCTAATATCAACAGAATTTATAACACAAACATTTCAGTGAAAACTTTCATCTATAAGTTCAGTAAACGTAGAAGACCCACCTTTGCTCTTCTCCTGTGCTTACATCATGCAGTAACACATAGTATTTGAGCGTGTTTGGTATAAACCACTTGGGATATAAGTATTCATTACTATGTTGAATTCGATGTTGCTCTTGAGACAGCTTCAGAAATTGCTCCACTGGCTCTGGTTCACTAGAAGAAACTACAAGCATACCTAAATTCATCATTAAGGACATTTACCAAAAGAATCCAGGAACCACCTCTGCATGTTGGTCAATGAGAAAATGAATATGAGCTGGCTTCAGTGTGCTCTTGCAGCCCAGAAAGCCAACTGTATCCTGGGCTGCATCAAAAGGAGTGTGATCAGCAGAACAAGGGAGGTGATCCTGACCCTCTACTCTGCTCCTGTGAGATTTCACTTGGGAGTGTTGTGTGCAGTCCTGGTGTCCTCAACATAAAAAGGACATAGAACTGTTGGAACAAGTCCAGAGGAGGGCCACAAGGATGATCAGGGGACTGGAGCA